>VZRV01004991.1:731811-743936 GCA_013398115.1 Falcunculus frontatus | reverse complement strand
CCCCGGCTGCGCCGCGGCCCCGCGGGCGGTGCCCGGCAGGGCGGGCCCCGGGGCGCCGCCGAGTGACCGCTTCGCCCCAGGGACTCGGGCGGCGAGGTGCGGGCACGGCGAGCGGCTGCGGGCAGGTAGGGAGCCGCTGCGCGGGGACCGCGGCTCTTTTCTGCTTCGGATATTAAAATCCCGTGGCCGCGGGTCGTCCTGTCAGAGGCACACGGGCACGGGAAAGGAGGAGGATTCCCCGTGGTCTGAGGCCGAAGGCAGCGGCCCCCGCTAACAACTGTGCCGCGCCTCAGCTTCTGGAGTGGGCAGTCAGGGCAGCCGCGGCTCTGCGCAAACACAAAGTCAAAGGGCTTGTTGATGACACGTCCTGCATCCGGCTGGATTGTCCCGCTGTTGACTCGCATGCTTTTCCCGTGGGCTTTGACAGGCACACCCTGCTGCGAGGCCTCTATCCCAAGGGTGCGGGCAGCCCCGGTGGCTGCTGGCGGCTGGCAGTCCCCTCTCTGCAGGGATGCCCAATGAGGGCTCTCCCCTTGCCCCCACATCTCTGAGCTTGGGGAAGCAAGGGGTCAGGGTGTGAGGGCAGGTGGGTAGCCCAGCTGCCCTGCTGACAGCTGATCCATGCAGGAGTCAGCAGGAATGAGGTGGCTGTAACCAGCACACCGGCTCTGACAGGAAAATGAAGACTGATGGGCCTTTGGGCTACAAAACCGGGGTAAATTTGGTCTCAGAAACATGATCACCCCACCTCAGGCCAGCACAAATGCTGCTCCTTGCTCTTAGCAAGGCAAGAAGGTCTGAGAGGCTGTAGGTTTGCCGGCCTTCAGTCACGCTCAGAAGAATGTGCTCAGAAAAGGATGACAGTACATCCCCACCACCCATCTCTAATTCATGAGGCAGGGAAAGCAAGGAAGAAGTACCCAGAGTCTCATTAACAGCTATCAGCTTGAGTGAGTAAGATGGCGTCTGAAGTAGCAGGCGTGAAAGCAATAGCTACTTGAAAGAATAAGATCAGTTTGTTTTTCCTTAAGGAATTACAGGAATATTAAAGCCTTCTTGCAGTTATAAATCATTTAATGCAAATCATTTAATCCAAACAGAATTTTTACAGGCTCATGAGGCTCACTCATTTTGCCAAGAGTGAGTCATGTACAAATAAAATGAAACCAACAAAGAAAAGAGCTCTCATACCATGTGTATGTGGGTGATCCTTTGAAAAACTTGTAATTATTTTTTTAACTCTACCACAGCCAGGAAGACAGGTTTGTAAAGCAAGAACAAACCTCGATAGCTGTAGCCCATCCACATGTACTTTTCCCTTCACTCAGAAAGTAATACAACAGGTCCCTTGTCAGGCTGAGGACAGCAAAGGCTGTCTGAATGTATCAGCAGTCCCTCAATCGCCGTGATTTCAAACCCAGTTGTGTGCTGACATACTAAGGCAGCGAAAGACTTTTCGAAAAAATGAAAATAATGTTAAGTGATTAATACTTAGTAAAAGAATGCAGTAGGCAGTTAATCCCTCACTTACGGGTTAGTTAAGGACTTGAGTTAGACTTCATTCTTCACTCCCCATGTCATAAATATGTGCTGCTAAACACAGAGCACAGCATGAGCCAGTGGGGTGGTGATGCACTGCTCTGAAATGACTAAAATGCAGGGACACAAAGCCATGTGACGGTGAGAATGGGAGCCTTAAAATGTGTCATCATCCCCATCGAATGAAACTGACACAGAACGCCATTCGCTGATGGCAACAGCAAATATTTGTGGATACTGGAGAGGTACAGCCTCCTACTATATTCTGATGCCAACCCTCTGCATCTTTTGGAATAGATATGTCAAAGTATCTCAAAGTGTTCCTCTAGCCACCTACTTCGCATGAGGACAGATGCTCCTGGGTCCTCACATGACCACGGTTTCCCTTCCATCTGCTTAGCCAGAAGATGTGTGAGAAATGTAAGTCCCCAGATTTGGGAAATCCAGGACCCTAAGCCCTCTGCGACTTTCACTATCAATGCCCCCCCCCCCAGTGCCTGAAACACCACTCCTGACTAGCAAAGAGAGGTCCTGTTGTTCTCTTTGAGTTTCAGGGATATGCTGTGGCTACCACGTATTCACATAAATGTTTTTCTTAGCAGCCATGAAATGAGGGTTCAGTACAACTGCAGGACATGTCAAAGAGCCTCTGAAACCCTGCAGTATCTGTGCTGCCTGACCTGGAGTGGGCTCTAAAGAGGGAGGGAGGAGCAGAGGGAGGCAGCACAGAGTTTGTACCACGAAAGTAATGACAGCATTTTCCTCCTCTCTGAGAAGCAAAGTTCAGGTCATGTACAGGCACAGTTTCCACTGCATCAGTTATGCATAGGCCGTGACTTTGTTCAGAAACGCAAGAGTCAGAAACTTGCCTTCAATTGAAAAGCAACCTAACACTGACCTCATCGAATGCCTGATAGCTGGACCAGGAGCGCCTAGGATGTAATCCAGCTCTGAGATGAGCTGGAAGAGAATCTCTACACCTTTCAGGGCATAAGGCTCTTGGCAGTGAAACAGTATTCTTTCTTTTGCATTTTAACACAACAACTTGGTACCTTGGTGGATTTCAGCTTTTTATCCTTTATTGCTCTCAATTTACTTTTCCTTCTAGATAATTTTTATCTGGCTTTCACACCTCAGGGCTGGGCAGGCAGGGGAGAACTTTAGTTTCTTTGGGCTCTCTAATGGTAATGGACATTGTGCATCTGACATCAGCTGCCAGATTTCCTTGGTACTGGTTGGTTTGTTTTGCCCTACAGATCTTTGATTTTAGAGTGGTTGTTTGGCACATCAGTTCTGATCCAAATGACTTCGTGTTTTTCTCAGAAGTACTACACACCTCATCTGTTCCTTTTTGAATTTGTTGGTACACAAGCAGGCAGAGCACAGGCAATGAAATGTGCTAAGCTGAATCACTAGACCACCTAGCACACATTTTCTGGTGGACAGGGGACCCTCTAATCACTGTCTGAAGGAGGGTCTTGCAAGACACACAGGTTTTATTTGCAATTTCTCAGGCCTATTACTTCCCGAGTATTGCAGTGCGTGAGGACATGGTGATTAAAGATGAAAACAATCATGGTAAAGCAGCAGTTTAAAAATTACTCCAATCTGCCGATTGAATGAAAACTTCACCTTTTGGCAGACAAAGAGAATCCAAAACATTTTGTTTTAAAAGTGTTAAAAGGAATGTGAAAATCAGGAAGCATCCATGCCCCTTTTCATTTTTTGACTACCAGGAGTGAGTCAGCACAGCAGGAAAGCATCCTGTGTGCATCCCTCTTTAAACTATGGATGAGCAGTGCTTATACACACAACAAAACTGATGGACAGTACGTGACTGCAATGGCTTTGGATTAATTTCCATTTATTATTAACGCTAGCTGAGGCCAATCTTCTCTAAATGCCACTAAACACTTCAAAACATTTTGGTGTTAACTGAAGGTATTTGGCCAACATCCTCTACTCTTTGTCTGGGGCAAACATCCATTTCCTGAAAAAAAAATTGAAAATAAACCACCAGTACTATATACTGTTTCTTTTCCTCTTCAATTTCCATTTTCCAATACAGTGCAATATAAGTCTGTTTCGAGATTTCTGGGGAATATAAAAATAACCTAATGTAATAATACTTTGCTTTTGTACAGAGATCCAATTCCATCCTACCACCAGAACTCGAGTGGAACCAGAGAGGATGTGTGAGAACAGAAGAGAAATGAATGAAAATTAAGACAAATAGGAAAGAAAAATAAATAACAAGAAGGAAAGCAAAAAAGAAAAAAATCTGGAAGCACACTCTAACCTCCAACGCACAGTTCATATCCATTTTTGATCTGTCATGTAAAAACACAGCAGGGAATTTTTTTCAAGTTATGCAGGGTTGCACATGGCACAGGAAATTCGTGCTCAGTACACAAAAACAAATGAACACAGGCAAGAAAATCTGAACTGAAAGAAAACCAGCAAGATTAAATTATTATCAAAAACTATTTTTAAGATCTGTGTTTCTAAACTGCAGCAAGAAAGTATTGGGAAAAGCAGGTCTCAGCTCTCCTACACTGAAGCCAGTTTCCAGACTAAACAGGAATTTGTGTATATTCTCCTTTTTATTGCAAAAGCTGTTTTACTAAAAAAGGCTATTTGGACTGTTATCAAAGGACGATGTGGAGGTTCAAGAAAGTTCAAAACAGCTCAGACAATTTATGGTTGACAAGTCCATCAATGGCTAGTAAACATGATGATGCAATCCAGTGAAATTTCTGGTTTAGGAAATTCCCATATCCTCTGGCTGCCAGAAGTTAGGAAATCCTACACTTGTTCTATTTCTTCCAGTCTTTCTGCAAGCACCCTCTACTCATCAGCCAAAGGCAACTGGGGTAGATGGGCTACTGGAGTAAACAAAACCAGTAGGTCATTCTTCTTACTCTCTGAACAGATCATCAAGATCAGTCTTGTCATGGTACCACCTGCGATGAATTTTTTAATGAGTCGTGGGTCCAAATGCCATGATAGTGGACCTAGTTTGGATTTTCCAAAAATACATAGCAGAAGCAACTTCACATTAATAGACTAATATTAATGCAAAAAGTAGATGACAAATGGCAGTCTTCAGTAGCTTTTCTTTCATACTGAATGGGATGGTCAAGGAGCCCACTAGTAAGGACAGCCCATCAGGCAAGAAAAAATAGCATTTAACTGGCCTGCAGAAAAGCCTCTAGTTTGAAGTGGTTGTGGCAGCACCAAAGGCTTGCCACACAGTTCCCTTTCAGCAGTGGACAAAGGACATCTCTTCTGAGAAGAATCAAATGAAGAGTGAACACATCTGGGAGAGAAGGTAGAGTAGGAAGATGTGCGGAGGTCCTATTGAAACCAGATCTCTTGTCCCAAACCGCAGTGGTTTCAGTTAAAAGATTAGGGCTTGGAAAGGCTCCTGCAGTTGGAATGATTATAACTGGGTTACTCTGAGGCAAAGCTAAAATGCACTGGGGAGAGTCTTGATTTTGGAGGCCTGGCAGAAGCAAGAGCTTTGCAAGTTCTCTCATTCCTAATCCAAGACCATATGGAGCTCAGCTACCAGGTGGGTGGGTGTATTAATTGAGGGATCGTGCAGCTCGTCCTATTCTAAATCAACTTGTTCTTCATAAGCCATCATTACTATGGAAAAGAGAGCAAGAAACATAGAGATGCTGGGAAACAACCTCCACCTTAAAGTAAAAATAACAAAATCTAGAAATTGAGATTCCACCTTTCTACTAAGTTCAGAACGGAAGGTAGAAGCCTGCTAACTTTGCTCTGGAGAAGATGAGGTCATCTACTCATTTCAGTAAGTAAAAACATGTAAAATAATGCACTATAATCTTCCCATTCATCCTCCACTCTTGCTTTAGCAGTATTTTGCTAAGCTTTATTTTAGCAGGCCTAACACATGCAACAAATGAGATCACTTTACCATCTTCATCCTGAATTCATAGCTGAATTTCTGGAAGAATCTGGAGATATACACAGAGTTTTCATGGAAGTATTTTGGTTCCTAAGTTCTCTTGGGAGGCATGGAAGAGAAATATTAACCTGCTGCTAGCAGAAATGCTATAATGGACAGCACTATAATTCTACTAGTTTAGAATGGGTTGCCATTTTTTTGCCCCAAGTGTAGCACATAGTGTAGTATATATACCTGCTCAGTGTAATATGTAGTTCTGGTAGAGTTTCAACAGTCATATTTCAGTAAATGCCAATTTAAACTCAATTTGTCTGACGTACAAGAGGAAAGCGTCCTCTGAGTGTGATTATGGGCTTCATGTTGTGATATTTATGCTAATAGTGTCTGCAAAAGAAGCAGTTCCTTCCCCTAGAAAACCTGGTCTGTCTGGAATCCCAGAAGTTGCTTTGGAGGCCAGCTTGAAAAATCTCTCTGTAGGAAGGAAGAAGAAGGAAGGAAGAGCCCTCCTTCAGTCAAAACTGGATTTTCTAGTGACCTTCAAGTGCTGCAGCAGAGTGGCAGTGTTACTCGGTGTGCATAAATCTTTGCAGAGGGAAGTGCCTCAGTAAAAGCTCTTGCTTGACTTGTAAAGAGTAAGGATAGCAAGTCATGGCATAGCTATGCAACACGTTTTTTAGATACTCGGTCAGCTGAATCCCAATAAAATTAAGATTAAAAACTTACTTATGACCCAAATGCAATGAGAAGTAGTATGGAAACACCTACAGGTCCTTCCTGATGCACTCAGATCCACGGCTATGAACTCCTGGAACAAATTAGAAACTGGCACTGCCATAATATCTGGGTATCTCATTTCTTTAGGATACACCTGAATGAGCAAAACATGAACAAACAAGCAATGGATGAGACAGATAAGTTGCTAATTCCAACATGCAGGAACCTCCTGCTTGTTGACTTATCCACCCTAGTCAGTCCTCTGACTGTAGAAAAAACAATCCACCAAATCTATACTTGTGTACCAGCGAAATAAACAAATTATAAATGCACAGAGACAGGTTGAACCACTGGCATGTTGTTTTTAAATTATCTTTATGAAAAGGAGAACCTGGGGAGGAGCTGGGATGATTAGAAACTGATGATGGCATACACTACTGGCTTTTCCTTCTTCCAAACATATCACTTCATTTCTTTAAATTCACTAGGTCTTCAGACACACCAAAAGCAGTTGCTTATTCTTTCTAAGGACTTTTAGAAAGCTGCTACTTAAACTTCAAGCACTGTGAAAAGGAAATAAACATTTCAGGAAATCTTACCTGTTTAAACCACTTTTTAATAGTCTAATGATTTTTTAAAAACAACAATTTGAATTTTGCCAAAAGTCTCATTACAAACTAGAATTAAAATGCTACCTCACCCTGACTGTAGAATTCCTGAAATAACATAATTATAATCTGAAGGGAGGAAATTCTCTCTCAAAAAAAGTGGATTTACTGTTCACTATAGCACCATTTTTCATCATTCAACATTGAAAATGTCCATTAATAAAATAGAATTCATTGGTTTTATAACAATTCTGGTGCAAAATCTTCTTTTTGGAATTCTAATTGGTTCTCCAAATGAGCTTTATTAATCACTGACGGAAAACTGGCAAAATCCTACCCCATATTTTGGCAACATTTCAAGATGTCCAACTAGGTCAAATCAAGAAAGTCCCAGAAACCAATTACAGCAGCACTTCTAAGGCAAAAAATCTCATTGTATTCTGAAACAACTGCAACATTATAGAAAAAAAAAAGCCCAAACCAAAAACCAAAACCCCTCAGTGTTGCTCTGGTTATGCACCTGAATCACAGCCTCCATAGAAACGTGCCAAACAGCCACTCCTTGAACGACACCAATTAATGATATTTGCTCACAGATTTTATTTATCAGTGCCATAAATGTCACCAAGCAGTTCACCACAAGGAACAGTGCCAGCCAGCTCCTTAATCTGTCAAGCGAACACTTGCTTCCCTTCAGCATTTTTATGTACATCTCATCTCCAGTGCTCTAATTGCACGTGCATATAACATCTCCACCTTTTTTATGAGTTTCATGTGTTCTGTATCTCACCTGCATGTTTGTACATTAACAACTATGTTGACAATGTGATAAAAATAATCTTGGCGGCAAGAACAATAGCGACCTTTATCTAACTTCTCAAGAATGTGATCTTTGCTTCAGCAGAGCTTCTGCACGTACAGCCCTATGGTGCTGGTGGGCTGTTTGAGGTGTGTTTGCTGCCAATCCTAATCCCACCACCCACAGTTAAGAATTAATTAGGACTTGAAGATGCCAGAGGGAGGCAAAACAAACAAAAATAGCATTTTAATTAACTGCAAACAATAATTAAGACTTTGCATTATGTTTAGCATCTGTACATTTCTGGACTTACTGCAGTGACTCTGAACCTAATGAGATCATCCATCTAAATCCCAGAGGACTGGACAGATCTCAGATCCTAAGTACGTCTCTTATAATATCTCAAAACAGCAAATAACTCGTTCATCCCTATTGTGAAGAGCAGTAAATAAAAAATTTTTAAAATATCACTGCAAATGAACTTAAATTCATATAACCTGGTGAGACTAAAGGAGAACAAAATGTGCACACATATAGTAAGTAGAGTCTGAGTTTTCAATTCCAGATGTATACCTATTCTGCCATTTCATAACACAGTGGTCCCTACTTTACCATACTTAGTTGGTTGATTTTTAATTTATTTATTTACTTATTTACAGTTCCCTTTTACTTTTTTATTGATCTGTCATTATCCCAACAAAATTAAGAAAGCAGTGTTATATGACATATTTTTGCCAAAGTCATGAAAGTTATTTGCAACATTTTCCACTCCAATGCTTTTTTAATTACAATGTTGAGACACAGAATCCTCTAAGTGTCTTCCTATGTATTTTAGTTACTCAGTTTTCTTTGACATTTGGTCTTCAGCTGGCTAGTTTACAAATTGGATCTCAGGAGTTCATCTCAATACCAAGTACTACATTCCCTCGACTCATACCTGATGCAGTTACCCGTTATTCAGAAATCAAACCTCTTAACAAAAATCTCCTTACCTTCACCAGGAAGACAGGTAAAGTTCCTGCAGTTTACTTTACCATGGTCTTGATCAAGGTTAACCACCAAGACCTAATCACACAGAAGAGAGTCAAGGGTTTCTCTTGTGCCTGTCTCTAGAAACCTAAAGGAAAACACCTCTCTGAAGTAACCATGTGGCTTTTGTGTTCTGCCATTTTCCAAAAATGGCTAGACCAAACCTCTTAACATACATTAACTATGGCTAAAACCTTAATTCACCAAGGAAGATAACAGAACTCATAGTCCCATTTATAAAATGCAGCCCCAATATCTCATTTGAATTATAGCTACTATATGTCAGACTAGTGCAACAGTTTAGCTAATATGACAAAAGCTTTGTGTGGATCCTTTTCTTCCTCCCATTATTGGTTTTCTAATCCATTAATATAAAAACCAGGAAATGTTTGGAAGATCCTGCATATCTCTAGCTTCCTTTCAGCTTAAGTTCCATAGGTTGCTCAGGTTGCATAGGTTCCATGTGTTCTCCCTTACATTTTGCTAAACTTGTAGGGACAGAACTGATTAGGAATTATGTTATTGTTTTCCCCTCCAAAGCACATTTTTTGAAATGCATATGGGATAATTGTAACTGAAGTATTAAGAACTTCATAAAAACAGTAAAAACAAACTGGTCCATATTCAGGAAGCCAAGGTCAGATCTAAGTGTAAACTTTATGTCAGGATGTATCCTAATGTAAGATAGCTTTTGTTAGAATGACTGCCATTATTTATGACTGATTGCAAATGGGGGTGAATTGCTTCGTTGACCTGGAAAGGTCAGGAATTTTACTCTGTTTTTTCTCTGATTTTATTTACATCATACCTTTTCTTTAGCTGTCTATACTCTTGTAACTGCACCACTTTGTTACATCTGTCCTTCCACAAAAGCTTTCCTTCCTTCTTATTCATGGTTTGGTTTGGGGATTATGGTGTCAAACACCCCATTAAAAATGCTACATTTCCTTTGGGTTGATGAAGAAATCAGTCGTTGCCCCCTTTCTTTACATAGAATGCTGGTTTGTCACGGCCTAGAAAGCCCAGCTTGGTACAGGATAGCTATTAGGCTGTTCCTGGTCTGCAGGACATCCTGTAACACAACACACCTCATAGCTGTGTATGTGCTGCTGCACAAGAGTAGCTGAACCTCAGCCTTTATCACAGTTGCTCCATCTAGCTGGTAAGTTTTTCCAGGAAATCACAGTCTTTTGTCTTTCTTTCAGGTGTATATAAAATCTGTATTTCCTGTAAGTACCTTTGGTTTTCAGTGCCCCATAAGGGAGTTTCAGTTTTTCCTCCTTAACTTTCTTGGCCTTGCTTCAGACATCCCCCTGTCATGGCAGATACATCATCCTATATCAGCTATTTTCCTGCTTAGTCCTTTTTCTGGAAATGCAGCCCTTAGCACATTCAAGATTTTCTCAGGGTGCTCCAGAGTATCTTAATTTGCCAAGAAAATGAAACAGTGAGGTCTCAGGGTCTAGGGTTCTAGCTTTATCTGTCATCCACGTAGCAAAACTAGCTCACAATTCCTTAGGACAGCAGTGTGGCATCCCTCCCTCCCAGATGAAAGTGTCCAGAAACGCCTGTAGCAGTTCAGCTATCTACTTACGCTGTGTTTCCCACTCTCTATTCCTAATCCTTTTCTACAATTTTTCCGCAAGCTACCTCTCTTTTTCTGTGTTACTTGGGTTGATCTCCAGATTGTGACAATTTGTGTCATGAAAATTACCGTAATTTATCTCCTGCATTTCAACTCCTTTCTGAGTAATACTATCCCATGTCCTTTTTGTTTGTTTCTCTTAAGCTAGTCAACTTATTCCAATATTACTTTCTGAAGATGTTTGTGTTACCTGGAGCACTTCAATTTCTTTTTAATAGGATGTTTCCATCGTTATCAAAGAAATTTCTTTTGATTTAATTTTTTCCCTGGCCCTTTTTTTCTCAAAACTTTTTCATTGCAGCTTTTTCCATGAAAACAAAGTATTGTTGTATTAGCAGGTTCCCTTTCTTTCTTTCTGCTAGGTCTCATTTTTTGAGAGATTTCCTTTTTAAATCTGAGACAATATGTCTTTCTTCATTTCCCTAATAAATCCTGATACCATTTCCCAAGCCTTTTTTCCTAACAATGCCTTCTCAATTATTCTGTTCAAGTTTTATCTCAACTGCTCAGCATAAATTTATATTAGAATCTGTCTATTTTCAGTTTATGTTTATTGATTCAATGAGAAAGGCCAAGACCTTAAATTTTTGTAGCCGAGCATGCTGTTGGGCTTTCAATTCTTAAGCAAGCCTATCCCGTTTTGGCAACTTTGCCTGCCTAGATTGACTCTACGAACTTCTTTTAAATGATACACAGTATCTCTCTGTTTTCCTTTGCCAATTGTTTAGTGCCTCAGTACCCTGCAGTATTTTCTTTCGGGTATAGTTTCTAGGGGGAAAGAAAAATCTTTAACATGGGAAAGAACTGTGATTTGATTATCGTGTGTGTTCTGCAAGTCCTTGCTTTTTCTTGAGGCTTTTTCTGGTTTTCACTGCCTCCTGACTGCCCCAGGGCACAACTGCTCCATGCTGCATCACCTAGCAGAGCGTCCTCCTGCGACGGCAGTGGTCACCTCACCACGTATTTTGCTTTTGTTTTGGTGAGACAAAGCTCTACCCCTGATGGATGAAGATTGTGTTATGACAGAGATGCAAGACAGAGAGCCAGGACATGCACTCTCTTCTCCTCAGCTCTGCCTCCTGTTGCTGTGGGACTTAAGTTACTCCATATTCCATTTTTCACATAATATTCTGTGTTTGTTTGTTTACATCACTCCCGCAGAAGCATCCCACAGAACACCCTATGCAACCCTAAGTTTTTTACCATGAGGGGTATTGACTTCACTCGAGTAGGAGGCCGGTAGCATACATTTAAAAAAAAAATATTGGTTCATGATCCTTTGTAGTCACAAGTACGATTAACAAACAGCCTTACTACATTCGCAGAGAGGTTCTTACAACTTGTCTCAATCTGTCGGCTGGTCACAGAGTGCAGTCTGGAATAACACACTGCCGATGCCATCTGTGACCCGAACTCCCCAGGGTTTCCCAGCCATCTCCCATGCTGCCATCCCAGCTGAGCTCAGCGCTCCCACACGCGCCGGGCAGGGAAAGAGCCTGAATTCCCTACGGAGCAGCCCGGCCCCTCCTGCGAGGTCTGTACAGTTCCCAGGGGTGGGATGAACTCTGCAGAAGCAGCAAACACGACGTAGCCCTTCCTGGAGCCTATTTTCTTCCCGTGTAACCAGTAAATACGTCTGGCAAAACGCAGGGCCGGGGGACACTCAGCAGCTGACTCTGCCCTTGCAGCTCCAGCCCGGTCCTCGCCGGCGAGGGGGGCTCGGGGCCGGGAGGGGAGCCCCAGCAGGTCTGGGAAGGGGAGGGAGCGGCATTCCCCGGGCGGCGGCACACCGGGGCCTCCCCGCCCCGGCGACAGGCCGGGCCCGGGCTGCGGGGGCGGCCGGCGGCGCCGCTC
>VZRV01004991.1:640426-731484 GCA_013398115.1 Falcunculus frontatus | reverse complement strand
GCGGGGAGCGCTGCGGAGCTGCGCGCCGAGATGGCGCGGAGCGCTGGGCACGCCGGCGGAGACAGCGGAGCGTCCCGGAGCTCCTCACGCCTCTTCTGAGCGCTTCTGCCGGCTTGGCCGGGGATGGGACCCGCAGCGTCCCCGTCGCTCGGTGGAGAGAGGCCCCACCGCCCCGCGCCGCGCCAGCTCTCGGCGGGAATGCTCCCTTTCTGCACCCCCAGAACTGCCGGCGAACGACCTGTGTTAATCCCGGCGAGCTGGAGCGGTGCGGGCGGTGCTGTGGTTAGCAGCGAAGTGCCAAGGCAGCGCTCAGGGCTATCGCCGCTCGGCACCGAGCTCCGCTCAGCAGAGTCTCCCAGCAGGACAGCAGTGGGTTGCGTAAGAGCGGCCGCTGCGCCCGGGCTCGTGGAGGTGGTTTTGCCAACACCTCGTGGACACTGGGCGCAGTCTGTCTTCCAGATTGCAAAGAAGTTTGTTTGCTGTGGGGCTTTTTTTTATTATTTTATGTATTTTAATTTTTTTTTCCTTCGCACCACTGTTCGCTAGTGTCCAGGTGTGGAGGCTGACCTACGGAGCTGCCAAAATAGACATCCATTTGGCTTACAGGTTTTACATGTCTTGCTTCTTTCTGTTTTTCACTTCTCTACCGGCAATTTTTACACGTGATAAGGTATAAAAGGAAAGGAAAAGACACAAGGACATAGTTTAGCTATCACAGTGCTGCCTTGCGTTAGAAATGTAGAAATAAGATAAGCACCTACGTGATTCCTACTAGGGGATGCAATTAATTTGACTAGACAGCCTCATAATATCACAGCTGAGACAGGAGAGCAGTTCAAAGGCAGTAAAAGGATTAAAGCTCCATCCCAGTTAGTATTTAAGCTTCTTGAACACAGTTACTCTATAACGTGATTCTGCTCTGAAAATGGGATAGCACGTGCTGTCTCAGTGCTTTCTGCATCATGTTTCTGCTCACCTTATATGTAGAAGATATTGCCAGTGAATTACGATCCTGCAAAGCCAGCTGGGATTTTCTTTCAAGTAATAGAATAATTATTTAAGTGCAGTGTACTGAAATACATTAAAATGTAACTTCTATACACAGTTCAATCTTCAAGTCTTTACTAAAGAAGTGAATTTTTTACTCAAAAAAAAAAAATTTAAATCCTCATAATCCATGTGAAACATGCTATGTATTTAAACAAACATGAATTTGGCCCTGGGTCCTGGCAGCACACTGTTAGAGGGTCTACCCATATCATGTTTGCTGATCTATCAAATGCAGAACTCACTGTAATGATCAGCTGTCTAGAAAAGTTTCAATGTATTCTAGAGACCCAAAGAAGGACCATTCTTACTCTACAGGGGGAAAAAAGTACATACTTTTAAATAATTAAGGGTTAGGAACTGAATTAAATAAAAATTTATTCATTTTTATACAAACTTAGTGATTTTCAGCTAGCACGGATACATCTGGTGTCCCATAAGTCCGGTTGCTCTGTATAGAAGGAGGCCTGTAGGCTAGGACTGCAAAAAGCCAACAAAAGATGCTGTTCCATGCTTTGTTAATGAGAGAAGGCAAGGGGAGTGATGACAAAAAAATTAAAAAATCGATGATGAAGGAGCAAGGCGAAGGCAAGTAAGGACATGCACTTCACCTTAACACAGCAGCTCAAGGGAAGAAGCTGGATGTTGGATAGTGGTGTTGTAAACAGAAGCGCAAGGAGGGACAGTGACCATCAGGAAAGAAGAGTGTCTTCAAGACCTTTCCTGAGATACATTTTAAGAGTCTGGGTTTTTTATGGGAAATGTCTATAGTTCCATCCAGCAGAAAAAGAATAGGTCTAAATTATACAGGATTTTATTACTGATGCAGTTATATTTTTCTCTTTGCTGAAAGACCAGATAGGAAGACACAACTGGCTGGATCTGAGAAGAACTGGGAAGCATGTTAGCGTAGACAAGGCCTAGTGTAATGAAAAACAGTATCTGGAGTAGGGTCTGCAGCTTTGCTATTCTTGCTTCCCACTAAACTGTCACACTATTTTCTATAATTTTGAAGAAATTTTTCTATTTTTTTTTGAAGTATACAAGTAAAAAATACCAGAATTTTCTTTCTGTACTTGCTTACAAGAAAGGTGTATCTTCTCCCACAGAGTTTGCCCTTAAAATTTTGAGTAGGGCAAATTTACTGGAAAAACTGCCAAGCACAGTGCAACCAGATGAAGCAGCTGCTTGAAGCACGCAGGCACTGTTTGAGTTTATCTGAGCCGTTGCAGTGCTTTTACTCTTCCATCCAGCACACGGTAGCACCTGCTTTGCTGTGTGGTACAAACTCAAAGGAATTCACAAACACCCTCAGTTTTCATGACTTGAATTTCATAGAAGTCCGTGTAAAAGATACTTTCTGAGATGGTGGTTGTTCCTCAGTCTGGAAGCAGCCACCCAGGGCTTCCTCCTGCTCTGGGAGCCCCTGCTGTCAGAGGGGGGCAAGGAGAGGTTGGCCAGTGCTCTCCTTGGAGGGGGCCACCAGGAGCCTCCTGGCAGCAGCCAGGTGGGCTCCACACACAGCAATTTCTATGATCTTCATGGTAGGGAGTCCTTCAGAGTGTTCAGCAGAAGGTGTCCTTTTACTTCTCCCTTTTTGTTTACATTTCTATATGTATTTTCACCCATTGCATTCTTCGTGTTTATTACCAACACATGTCCCAGACACAGCTATCTTTTTTTTTCTTTTTTTTTTTCTTTCTTTTTTTTTTAATATCTGATAATAGCTACTGTTAAATTTTGGAAAATTTGTTAGAAATTCACTTATTTTAAAGATTACTATTTTTCTAAGTTTAAGTTCTCCGAGTGTTTTATCAGGCTTCTTAGATGACTGCCTATAGTTCTGGTAGATTTCCAGCTTTCCCATCCATCTGTTCCGTTGAAAATAACATGAATTGAATATTCAGCTTGTTCTTTAAGTTGTAGACTTTCAAGGACTGAATCTTCTTTAAGCAGATAAATGCAGCTGCTGCCTTGCCAATTTGTGACATGATTTCATTCTGGATATCCCCACTGGCTTGCATATTACTGCCAAGGTATTGAGACTGACTCATCTCTTGCACTCTTTTGCATTCTAAAGCAATGCTTGAATTTTAGGTTTTTTGTTGGAATCATTTTTTGCGTATTATCATTTTTAACCCTATGTTTACTATCATGATCAGTAGTCTTTAAGCTCACCTTTCCAGATGGTTTTACATGTCTGAGTGGATACTGAAGATCTAAGTCACTAATTGAATAAAATTGCAGCATATTAGTATTGAGCCACTTAATGTCTAGTAGTCTGGCTGCCTAAACCTTCCTGATAGTGAATCAGTAGCAACCCCAAAACATGTAATACTTTACACTGTCATTTCTTGTTGATGTGCATTCATATTAAAAACTCCGGCATCTCTTTGTTCAATACAACCTTGTTCAGTGTTAATCATCAAGCAGAATATTTTATCTCATTTCACTTGTGCTTTATCTGTGCATTCTGCACCTGGTTATAAAGCTGTATTGATACTGACTTCTTTCCTTGATATAACATGTTTCATCAAGATACAACAAAATAGAACAGAGAATATAAAATGCTTCTTTGAAATGTGTGAGGTTTATGTCAGTGGTTCTTTTGCTATTCAGTTTTCCTCTGATGATTGTTTTTAAAGTGTGCTGATACACACTTTGGAAAGTTAAAGTAACAACAAATAATAGAAATATTATGCATGACAGAACAAATTATGCGTAAACAAGGGCAAATGCCCTTTCTAGACTAGCAAAAAATTCAGGCAGTGTTTATATGGAAAAAGATGCACTCTAGCTTGCTAGGTCATGCACTGTCCAGTCACAGCTGGGACCATCACACAGTGTATACTGGAGCTAGGAGTAAAGTAGTTATCTCTAAGCCAGCAATGATCCCGTGAGAGAAATATCTAATAAAGTTCACCTGGACCAAAATTTCTGCCATGAGCTTTGTCTCAGCCAGCTCACCATATGAAAAGGTTTATTCACCAAGAAGAAATAAAGGAACAGACAAATTTTGTGCAGGTCACTTAATGGACTCTTCTGGTATTGTTACTCAGAGAACATAGGCTTAAGAGTTGAAAAAATCTGGAAATGGAAAAACCCTCAGCTGTGCAGTGGCTCTCATCCAGTAAACGTGAGCTGCCTGGACAGCTCCGGTCCTCATAGAGCTCTGCCTTGGCCATCGTTTCTGTCTGCAGCCTAATATCTCCCTCTCACCTTTCTTGTTACATCTTTCTCTTCATGAGATACCCAATGAAATCTGCAAGAAGTGATATTGATATTAAGAGACCAACTAAACCCCAGAGTGATCTGGATTTTTGCACCCGCAGGAAAACACGGCTGTTCACGTGTCAAAATACGGACTTCAGGTAGTAAAGAAATGTGGGTTTGTGATGTTTCCAGTAGGAACATATAAAGCAATTTCATTACTTCTTTCTGATCCAAAGCACACTGAAAATTTCCATTGCTATCCTTCTGTTAGGGGGCCTCATTCGTTTAAAATCAATATTAGGCATGGGGTTGAAATAGCAATTTTATTCACAAATTCTTCTATAGTAATATGCTGTCATACATGTTCTGAGTGCCCACATGGCAAAAGTCCATATGGCATCTCCTTTCAAGCAGATTATATATAGATATGTTTCTTCTTATAAAACCCTGCAGGAACAGTAAGGAGGAAAGCCTTTCAGCAGAAACTAATTCTAAGCTCCACAGTTTTGCTAGTGGGTAAGGAATCCATTTCCCTTAAGAGAAGACATAATTTCTTCATTCACACTGGGACCCAGTAGGGGACAGAGTCCTCTGTAATGGGAAGACAGAGGCAAAGCACAGCCACTCCTTGTGTTTGATGCTGTTTTCTGCCCATGTTAAATGACCCATGTAATGAGTAAAGAATTGTTTAAATCGAGTAGTACACAAGCAGGTTAGGTCAATAACTACTACTGATAGCTGGCAGTCTGAACTGGTGATGAACAAAATTGGTGCTGTCATTTCACAACTCTTTTAAAGCCATTGCAGCCACAGAAGTACTTCCTAGAACAGATAAATTCCTTTGCTACATGATGATTAACACTTTAAAGATTTAGAGAGCCTTAGTGTGTTTTTTTAAGAGCCCAAATGCCTCTTGGGTTGGCCAATGGAGAACTGATGGCAGATATAAGATTCTAGCAGTAGTACTTCAAGATTATTAAAAAAAACCCCCAGAAACAAAAAAAACCAGCCAGCTATTGAGGCTTCTTGAGATGTACTTTTGACCAACCTAGTTATACATGAGTGTATTCTTATGTCCTGCCTCTCCTACTTACTGCACTGATTTGCTGTGAGCTTTTAAATTACCTTGCAGATTCCACAGGCTGAGAGCTATGACTGGATTTGCATCACACCTTAGCCCAGAAGCAAACACTTAGACCTGGAAAATGGCATTTTTACAGAGACTAAAAAAGGATTTAAAAAAAAAACCCTGAGAAATGTGACTCCTCAAATCTTTCAAACTATGATACAGAATGGATGGCTGTCCTGAGTTCTGATTGCAGTCACAGTCCACCATCCCTGTGTTTTAAAAGGTGTCTTGTAAGCAGACACCAAGGGACATGGTGACACTACTCATATTCAATGGGAATGTGGTCTCTTTAGGTGGGACACCAAGGTGGTCTCTGTGTGCAAGAGAGAAGCCGGAGAAGAAAAAGCTTAGCTGTACCACAGCATGTCTTTACGTCTTTTCAGAATCTTCTGGTTCAGGTCACCTCTCACAAAGTGTTATTTCTTGACAAATCTTACCTTTTTTTGTTACTATTTTTATAGGCTCCACGGACAATTAGTAAATGTTTCCATGGCAATCATTGACAGCTTCTCATGGATGAAGATAGATTTTAGCATTCATAGACAAAGACGCCATTCTTCCTTTCTGGTTTTAAAGTATTTTTAAGGCTAACCAGAGAGGATCATGTAGGAGTGTGCTCTGTTACGGTAACAATACCACTGCGAGGATATTTAGGGAGGTCCAAGTTAAAAGTAGTCTATTAATATCTTAAGCATCCATGTAAAAACCACATTCAGATGAGATCAGAGTGTATGCAAATCACTGGGTTTTCTGCTGGAGAGATCGAAATGTCTTATGTTTTTCTTTCCTCAACTGAAGCTGCAAGCAGAATAACCTGCCATTTTAGAGCACCGAGTTCTCATTGGCCTCTGATGTCTCCCAGAACCAAATAAAATCTATGATAAGGTAACTTAATAAGGGGCAAAAGTGCACCAGTAAATTATCTTAGGGCCAGAGATACTATGAAACTATAAATTTACTTAGCTCAGTTGTTCCAGAAAAAAACTTTGAACTGTTCATGTTCTAGGATAGGAAGGCTGACACTGGTCTAACAAGAAAAACTAACACCTCACAGGTAGAATTTTTCATCTGTGCCAAGATCAGTGATCTACTAGGATAGACATCTGGGATGTGGAAAAAACCCCACCTCTGCCCTACAAAATAGAGTTAAATTTTGCAGCTTCGAAGAGGGCTAGCAGTGTGAACCCTGGCACGCTTATGGATGGACTCAATTAGTATAAGAGTCAGTCATTTCATTTATTTATTTCATTTCAGACAGACAACGTCCAGTGAGACGCTGCACAGATATACTTAGTTCTCACTTTTGAAGTGCACTTGGACAGTCCACAGGATATGTCTTGGAAATGAGAACCTCAGTAACAAACAAACAAAGGAAAAGCGTGTCAGGTTACTTAACAAGCATCAAAAAGAAAAAGCCTGGTCATCCCTCTTCCACAGGAAAGTCACTCGATAAGAGCATCCCTTTGTGAGGTGGAGAAAAGGAGGAATTGCTGACACTCAGTGCAAAGTGAAATTCTGACTGCCTGACCGTAAAAAGCCATTCCAAACTCAGAATTTTAACTGAAGTGTCAATCATATTAATAAATTATTTGACTATTTATGTCTAAAAGTATAAGGTTTGTTTATCAACTTACCTTTCTAACCATCTTATTAACTTAGCTTTTTTTTTTTTCATTTCTTGTAAATAAGAGATAACTTTTTGCAACTACTGTATATTATAAATAGTCCTCCTTGACAGCCCTGCCAATATTCAGCATATAATCAGAAGGGAAACATAAATTATTTCTGAACTCGTGGTATGGAGTGTTTTCCAGAACTACCGCATTTTTTACGATTCAGCAGGCTCTGCAAACATGCAGGAGACTTATTTTGTTTCCCATGTCATGGGTGAGTTAAACCTTTATGTAAGAGCAGTTCATATTGGTTCCATAGGCCCCAGTGTTGGCTGCTCAGGGAAGCTGAAGCACAGCAGTATGCTGTATCTTACTAGCAGCGACGTGGCAGAGACTGGTGTACTAAAAACACAAATTTTGTTTATTCTTAAAAGTGACTTAAACACAGATGAATCATGTCACGCTTTTTAAAAATAGGATTTTTTTTTCTCTGTGATAGAATGACTTTTTATTAAGGTTGCAAAACTGGTGAAACCACTTGTTCTTATAGGAACTGCTGCAGTGCACAGACTGCTGTGTAATCACGAGCACCCACCTGAAGCTTTGCTTTCCAACAAAAAAAACTGGAGAGACTTAAATTTGGTTGCACAGGCTGTTTGGCTTCTTAGAGCAGTTTGTTTCCTTGCTCAGAGCTGAGTATTAGAACTAAGTCTTTATATACATGTATATATATATTTATATATTTATATACATGTATATATATTTATATTCCTTTGAAAAAGCACATAAAACTCCCTAAAATATACTAAATTTATACATATAAATAGATACATATTTATATGTATAATGTATATTTACATATACATATAAATATACATATGTATATTTATATGTATATATGTATATATATATTTATACATATACTTTTTTTTATATATATATATATTTGTGTTTTCCATGAAAAGCAAGTATGTTCCATCTTCTTCCCAAAGCAGTTTACATAGTTTACAGGTGGACCCCTATATTGAGAGGGACCTAACGTTCTAGAAATAGAAATGAATGGATGTTGTAGGAAATTTACTGTGGAGCAGAATATTAGCACTCTACCAGCATGTTAAAGTAAAACTGTGTATCTACTGTCCAGCATCCTCCCATGTGTGTACTGGAAAGTCTCCCTTGAAAGATAAGTCTTCAAACCTGCATCAGTGCCAGCCCAGTTTACAGTAGGAGATACCTGTAGTTCTCTTGAGGTGATGCCAAATGGCAACACAGTGAAGGGCAGTGGCATGAGACTGAGCACCAAGGGACTGCAGTAATACTACTAGGACTGCCACCACCTTCCTCTGTGTCCTTACACAGGCTTTTAATTCCCTCTGTTCCTTGTTTTCCCCGAGAAAGAAAGGGAAACCGTGTAACAGCAACATATGAAACACAATAAATACTACCAATTTAATAAATGTAGGTGCATTTTCAGTCTGGTGCTAGAATCTAATGTGCAGATAAATCAGTGAATTAAAAGAACAACCTGAATGCACCGCATTATTTGCACAGCAAAGACAGCCAAAAAAATTTGAATTTTTGGAAGTTAACCCTACTTATAATACTACATAGTCGTGAGGAACCAAGGTAAAGCCAGCTCTGGCATCTATTACCTTACTAGACAATAAACAAACAAAGCCTTGTAAGCAATCTTCTAAACAATTTAAAACAAAATACACAGAAACAGTCATAGAACATCTGAACACGGTGGAAACAAAAGAAATTACGTAATAATTTCAATACATAATTCTCAAATTAGGTCCGCTTGACATGCTACTGTGGTTTTTTCACAGTAATAAACAAAGGTTAATACTGACAGCAGATGCTTTTCCTCCATACTCAAATTTGTATAACAATATACTGTTGCTGCATTTCCAAATCATTAAGAGTATTACTGAGAAGACTGCTATAGAAAAAAGAGAAAAAGACCAAAGGAATAATATTATTTCTATGCTATGCCATTTTGGAGGCAGCTTTTATAATTGTGACTAAGGATACAAACAATTTAGCAGTTTCCACCATTCAGTTCCTTCAACTGATGTTTATTCTAAATAAATAATTCTTCGGTGTCTGTGTGTGTTTTCTTCTCAAGTGTGGGCTAAACAGAGGCGTAGTGAAAAAAATAGCTACCACATTGACTGCAACAGGCTTGAATTTCACTCGAGTGATCTTAACCCAAGTGTGCATCTCTTTGTCTGTAAAAGCACTGCTGAAATTCCAGTTCCTTCATTTAATATTAGAAGAAGAAATGTAGATAGCGGGTTAAATTTCAACCCCACTGAAGTTAGCAGCAAGCCTCCTGCTAGCTTCACTTACATGTACAAAACACAAACATATGGCTGAATTAGGAACAGAGGAAAATAAGGAGGACCACAGGAAATGCTGTCACTGACTGAAAGCAGAGTGGGTGGGCAGCACCCAACCTTGTCCATACAGATTTCCATTCTAATTTTCTGATGGACTGGAAGAACTATTCCTTCTTCCACCAAAAGAAATGGATTGTGTCTAACGGAGCTAGCAATTACTAGCTGCCAACACGTCAACAGAATAAGCACTTGGAACAGCTGAAGGATACTCAGGCAGGTACTGAAGGCTGTGAGAGACCATAAGAGGGTGAGATGAAGAAAACCTGTGGGGTTCCTGCCTGGAATGAAACAAACTCAGAATGACAAAGCTCAGCTGATTTCCTTGTTGCTGTATCTGCCCACTGCAGCAATGGCGTTATCCATAAACCTGCCCACAGCTTTGACAGTTATGAGAGGAGAAGCCTCTTCTTCTTTTGCAGGCTTGTAAGACATGCAAATAAGCTATAAGAAGTCCAGTTAGAGAAACGGGTAGATAGTTTTTTAATTTCGCTATTTTTAGATTTATATAAGAGCTAGGGCTTCTTGGGACTCCGTTATTTTAAACAAATGGTAGATTGCTTCTTTCTCTTGCAGGCATAAAGCTGTGTCGTGACGGAAACAAAACACATGGTTGAGAGATTTCTTGAACTCCTGTATGGTGGTTAATTTTTCAGCAGTTCTTTTAATGGCTTTGAGAGCAAAATACAGCAGAGTCCAAGAAGAGTCAACTCTCACTGTCAGTTCTTCATCACACGGTTGAAGAAAATCCCATCTATCTTCCAATGTTTTAATTTTTAGCTATGTTATTTCCCCATCTCCCTCTGGTCAGCTTTTGATGAATTGCAAGTTTCGAATCTATTTTTTGAAACAGTCTACAAAAGCATGGCTTTTTAAACCATGTTTGCATAACTCTCCATCTGACTAACCTGCTAAATTCCTTGTCCCAAAAGACATACAGAAATGACCCATTTTCACTAGTGTGGATAACGTATACTTAAGGACTGCATAAATTTGCCTGACAAACCACAAACAATCTCTGAACTGCCTCTTGATAACTCCTGGATTTTTTTATTGTGTTGGAGTGAAGCTTTTTTTTTTCTTTCTCTCCCAGAGCAACGGGGAAAAAAAAAGTAATTGAAATAGATTGGAAGGCTTGATGTCCTAGGATTTAAAATCCAAAACCAGCTCAGTTACATGTGGCGAATCATTTTTGGTTTATGATGGGCTACGGATGACAATAAAGTTTTCGTACTGTTCCCGGTGGCCAGCTATTCATATCCCAGACCCACCAGTGTATCTGAATTACTAGCATGCTTTCTGGCAACCAGGGAAGAAAGACTGCAGGCTGAATGGGTGCCAAGATGGATGTATAATGGGGGCCAGTTCTCCAGGAAAAGTCTGCTCCAACCTCGCTGAGTGGACCAGACATTCAGCAGTGCAATTTGAGGAGCTGCAAGGGGGTGAGGGGGAGACTGCCTTAAGCAGAGCTTCCCATTGCTTTCAGAGGCAGGGCAGCTTCCTATATGATCCTGCAAAAGTTTGACCATTTTTGCTGCAGCCTTGGTCCATGTGTGTTCATGTTATTTGTTTGCCTGGAGGCTTGGCAGTTTATTTTGACTCCTGCTAGCTCTGCATAGACCAGAGGAAGTGAAATGTTTTTTGTTATTTCTCTTGTACGGTGTCAGAATCCACTGTATGTGCGCAAAGCTACTGAAGACAATCTGATTGCCGAGTGTTTCTGGTGGCAGAACTGGCCTGCTCATTGCAACACACTGGAAAAACAAGAGAAAGAATCAAAAATGACATTCAGCTTCTTAGCAAGTTGATAGAGCCAAGTATTGGCAAGTTAATACATTAGGACTGAAAAGGGAGATAGCTTTCCTTTCCACTTGTAAATTTGATATATTTTGTCTGGAACAAATTAGAACAATATAAAAATATAACTTGGTTGTATCATTTTTCTAGCATCATTTTTTGGAAAATAGATTTGTAATTTAAGGTGCTTTGTAGTGTCTGGGAGAGCCAGGAGCTTGCCAGTTCACCATAGTTCACCATCGGGTTGCTTCACCACAGCCAAAAGCTGAGGAATACAAAGTCTTTTTGATCAGGTTACCTTTTGAAGCTTTATTTATTAATCTCATTATGCAGACTTGTGATAACATGGTGAGAGAAGATTTAGATGGGGAGGAAACTTTTATCTGTGTAGTAAATACAAATAAGAAGATAACATTAAGCCTCTCAATGGGTCCTGCTGGGTGGGAGGGACGCTGTACCACCCCTCAATAACTGCAGAGACTATGGTTGTTCTTGTGAATAGAAGCTTTGTGTTCAAAGAAAAACTGTATTTAAAACCAACTAGTCAGACCCAAACAAATCATTTTACTAAACTGAGTTGTTTTGTCCTTTGTATTCTGAGGGAAATGGATCCACAGTGGCTGGTTTTCATAAAACTATTTCTCAATGGAAAAAAAAGTGTAATTCCAAAAACGTTATAGTTTCATCATCTTCCCTGCTAGAGTACTCTTCCGGACGCTGGATCCTTCAGTCTGCCAGCAGATCAGTGAGCTGGACAAACTACTGGACAATGACCCAAAGGAGAAATTTAACTGAATTAGTAAAAACAGTGACTGAGAAGTTCTGGCAATAATTTATCTGGCAAGAATGAATTAATGGAAATACAAACCACGCCATCAAGGTCTCCTGACACTAGTTTTCCAATGAGAAGATAGCAGAATGATATCAGATAGAAGACAAAAAGTAAATTAAAACTTCAGAACTTTAAAGTTCTTTGAAACTAGTATTTGCTACACAGATTGAGTCTCTTGGGTTTAATGAACTTAACAGTGAAGAAGGAGGGTCATTCTTTGTAATGAATTTTAAAACATAACAGACTCAGAACAGACCATGTAAGGGTAATTACTACAATAGGAAACATCAGAGGACATTTTATAGCAGAAAGAAATTTACTGTCAGAGTCAAGCTCGAAAAAACCCCTACACAAAATCCAAGTCAGTTTCTGTTCCATAATGGGAATATGATTAGAGAGTTGAAATGCTACAATGTATTGCATGTCCTCCTTCAAAGCTGTTGTGCATCCAGTACTGGGCGTCTTGGAAAAAATTCTTCAGCTGCCTGTTAAATGTTTAAGGAGGGCTTTTCATTGTTTTACTTTCTCATTTGTAGGGGGTTGTGAGGTTTCTTTCTTTTGCTTTAAAAGCTTTGAAAAGTTTGGGGGCACACTGGAACTTTCCCTGCAGGAGCAGACTGATGTCTGCACACAGTGGCCATAACCTGTGCTGATTTCAGCAGGCTGGTAGGCAGGATGACTACTGAATTCTGTATCAGACAGCACAGGGAAGGGATGAAAGGTTCTCTGGTAGCTTGATGTCGTCTCTTTAGCAGATTAACTGGCATGGTGCCATTGCATCAGGACTGTGGGCAGTTCTGGGCTTATCCTTGGAGCACAGACCTGTCTGGTCTACACAGAGACAGTATGGACACATGGATCCCAGAAGAGATGTGCATAACAGCATTGGCTCCAGGGAGACAATTCTAAAATACAGTACCTCTTAAACTTTGCAAAAGTAGCAGATTATGGACTTTTGTTGCTTCCCTCAATAATCGAGGGCAGGTTTGGTCAGCATACTGTGTATGATATATACTGTAAGAAATTAGAGCTCTCACATGCTTGAATTGCAGTGTGGCTGTAGAATTAGACACTAGGTACCACCAAAGGGCTGAACACTTCCAGAATTCCCCGAATATTCCCGGGAGAAGGTGTCAAAATGGGGTTAGAGCCAGGCTGTGTTCCTCACTTCCATCTGAAGCTTTGCTATACAAGGGATTCTTGCAAGGGCCTTTATCTCCTAAAAAATAGTACAAATGGGATTTGCCTCTGTCTTTTTCAGAGCTAGTACTAAATTTGCAGATTAAGAGAAATACAGTGGTAATTGCTGACAATTCTTTTAATTTGGTTACACTGTTTATATTTGCTCAGTCATATATTTATTTATGTTTTACACATCAGAACAGATGAAAAGAAACCCCATGAATAAACCAGCAATCAGAAGAACTGCCGGAAAATATTTCAATACATGCTATTTTCCTTTGTGAATTTTACAAAATGAATCTGTCCTAAGCTTAAGCGTATCAAGTGCTTTGAAATAGTTTTTTACATTATTTTATCCTTCCAGTTTCTGAAGCAAGAAATTTTTGTGACACTCTGCAGTGAGTCTGTGCCTAGGGACACAAAGAATGACTTGGAAACTCTCCAAAACAGGACCTCCTTCCACAAGAGATGGGTCACTATTAATTATAAATTGCGTTTGTCATACAATGACTTAGCAAGGGCTATGATAGTTATTATCTATGTCATGCTACATTTGTGTTATCCCTACATTTTAAAACAGGACAGGTTGCAGGAACTATGTGCTCAAATTCATCAAACAGCAAGCTTTTATTCTGATATTTTTCTGTATTTACAGTTATGAGTGTTTAAATCCTAAGAATGTCTGATTCCCCTAGAAGCATGATTCATTTGACAGATCTAACAACCAAGAAGGATAAGATTTCACCAGACCTTGTAATTTTGTTTGTGAGACTTGGCAGGGAAGCTTCATGCACTAGATCTGGAGTGTATCAGTTATTCCACTTTAATAATTAAGTCCTAATATGACAGAGGAGAAAAAGAAAGTTTTAAGGAAAATGGGCAAATCAAAGCATTAACCAAAGAAGACCATGGTGGATTTGTCAGAGGGTTTATAGCCGCCTTCGTACTGCCCCACACAAAAATCCACCTTGGATTGTTTACAGAGGGAGCAGCCTTCACACCTTCCCCATGCACTGGATTGCAGCCGGCCTTAACCAAAATCTCACAGGCAGCAGCTTGGGCCTCTTCACACCTATCCTAATCCCTGGACACTAAAGTATGAGGAGCTGAGGAAAATCGCTTACTGTTTTCCTCTAATAGAAAAGAAAAATATGTCACGGCTTTGTTTGGTTGTGGCTTTTTTTCCTCCTTTATTAAAAGAGCCAGTAGGTCTTATACTGATACCCATATTCATGGGAGCTTTGCCTAAATAAAGTTTAAATATTGGCAAGTACTTCAGTCACAAAAGGATAGCAAAACATACTTTGCTAGGGAAAAAAAGTAAAACAAACTTTTCTCAGTATCATGGTGAGCTCATCTCTGACAAAAGGGAATTAAAAGTTATTCTGTTGATTTAAACAGAAGCAGGATCAGGTCCTTTTTATCAGGGACTGATTCACAGCCTAGGAAAAAAAAAAACCTAGAGAATCTTATGAATATTTTAAGATTTCTGCTGAAATATGTACCTATGAATAAAATGAGATGTTTCAGTGTAGAAGGAACTCATTACCTAAATTAAAAATAGATGGATCATTTATAAATGAAAAAGTAAATATAAGGCAATCAAATTATTACATAATAAAATCCTGCAAGGAATACTTGAGCACCAAAGAACATATTTCATATTTCAACGTGACTTGGCAGCAGCATGAGAATTTAAAGAAGCTGGGGAAAGGAGAGAGATGCATTTCTCACACAACACTGTGCCTGAAACCCAGCGTTCGGGTTCCCCAGCCATCCAAATCAGAGGCGGGACTCAGGAGCACAGTAGAACTTTTCCATTTGGTGAACCTTCATTCTGTTTCCACAGAAACCTGGGCCCCGAGGCCAGGAACCACGTGGCTGCACGTAGGCAACTCTTCTGAAAACTGGTCATGGATTTATCTACCTGACCCCAGGAGGCTGAAAACTTCAACCAGTACATAGCCAAAGAGGAGAGGATCCTAAAATTCTTTTTTGATTCACTGACTACTGTGAATCATCCTCCATGGATGTCAATACCTGATTCATCTCTCCACACAACGGAAAAAGTAAAATGACACTCCAGAAAAACAGACAAATTTGGACTTGATGTCCACATTTGGACTGAGATGGAATTGATGATCTTAAGGGTCTTCTTCAGCCTAAATGATTCTATCATTCTATGATTCTGTTCTAAGGGATTTCCCCGATAACGTAGTTTTAGACTGTTTTGTAAAAACTAGCATCAAACCACCATCAGCAAGAAATTAGTGAGATTTCATTTCAGATATTCCTATGGAGCCAAGTGCAAAGTTTATTTCTTGTGAGAAAATACCAGTTTGGTTCAGGGATTTTAAATACACAGACACATGGATTAGTAGATGGTTCAATCACAGAGATAGCAGCCTATCATTTCAGTATTTACAAACTCTTCTTGCAAAGATGAGTAACGGTATTTAAAATACTTCCTACATAAATAGTCGAGGAGGTTGTTATTTCTATTTGATTATGGGTAATATCTAGTTCTCATAGGAATTGGTAGAAATTACTCCACAGAACTACACTTGCAGCTACATGTTTAAAGTGGAGGATGAACAGTAACTGCTGAGAAATTTTGAGAACTGGCGATGATTCTGTGCTCCATGAAGTCTGGCCTCACTCTCAGCAAAGGGAATTCTCCCTGGGTTATTTCTTCACATGTGATGTGGTGGAAGGAGCTGCAATTTCTGCGTCTGCTTCAAACTCCTTCCAGCACAACTCTCTTTCAAACATATGGAACTACCTAAATGATTTTATGAAACAAAGCCTCTTTTTTTCCAGCTGTCCAAAGCATTTACTACAACCAACTGAAATGATGAAATTCTAAATTATAATGAGAAATCCTGAGAAAAGACTAAGCTGGTATTAGAAGGATCTTCTCAGGAATTGGCACAACGTGTATAAATTTGACAGTCTGGAATGGGAACTGCTAGAATCCCGTAAGTTTAGTGTAGGACGGTGTCGTTGTGGATTGTTTAAATCAACTTCAAAAGTTGTTAAAGCCTTTATGATTGTGAAAATGGCACTTATTTTTCTCTTTTGAAGGTTTAATCCTATTACATGCCAAGAATTTCCTACATAATGAACCTGAGATATTGTTTCTGGCTTCCACCTTCGTACGTTTTAATTAAAAAAGGGAAATAGCAACAAATGTAGCTTGCAATTATACACTGTTCAATTACATGAAATTTCACTAGAAAATTTCACTTCACAATCCTTCGGAAATACCATGCATTTATTCAATCATGGGCTATCACATAACACAGTCCGGAGCTGTGAGTACTGAGTAGCAAATCTTACTACATCTTCACTGGGCCACATTTGCAGGTGATACATTAAAGGCTGTATTCAGCAAATCTTACTGATGCAAGTAATTCTTATTTTTGCATGTCTTCTCACTGATTTCAAACTCTTATTTATATAAATCCTTCCATTGCACTCAGGAGCACTAACTGGGAGAGTAAGAGTTTCCAGTACCAATTTTTAAATTATTTGTAGGGATTTTTCATGAACAGATGTCATAAATTCTACTGACTAAATTCACAGTTATATATTGTTTAAAGAGTATGTGTCAAATGATTTTTTTGTTGGCACCAAAATTATTTCTTATTGTTCTTTTGGTGGGGGGTGGGGAGAGAGGGAAAGGGAGGGGAAAACGGGGAAGGGGGGGGACTTCTTCATGTCCCTTCTCTAAAGAGCTTAAAATTTATGTGTGGGAGAAAAAACAGCTGAAATCAGAACATATGTCTACAATAAACAAGACTGTGTAAAGTTACCACAGACAAGATAGACAAAGAAACAACAGGACTGTTTCAATCGAGACAGGAAATCCAATGCGAACGCCAGAAGTAGGATTTAGCTCACCTAACTTTAGCTGTATAAAAGTAAGGCATTCGGTCTTAGGCACCTGGGGTGTTGCCATAGTCCATGGAGAGTGACAGATCCATGAAATGGGCCATTCATCCAACATATTTTAGGATGTGATGAATCACTTTCTACGTGTGGTTGTGTCCATTGACTGCAGCAGGCACCTAGGTAACTGGTCTATATTTAGTCCTTAAATGCCTTTTGGATGACTAAATTAGGTAAGAGAACCCAACCCAGCTGCCTTGCAAAGGTCAGGGTATACATCAGGGCGGAGGTGAGTTTTAAGGAAGGATTTACGGACAATAAATTCACTTAGATCATCAGCACAAGAAACAAGTCATGAAATGGGAATGTTCTATCTTGGTTCAATAGATCAGAGATTAAATTTATCAAATATGTATTCCCACACTCCCTGCTTCCCCTTCCACTCCTGCCCTTTCAAACAAATATTTAGTTTTTTAAAAGTGTTTTGCTTCGCCTTGCTGCTATGTACCAGGGAATAGAAACTGGGCTTTATATCGAGACAGTGAAACCGGTGTGGAGGTGCTGCCAAATGGTCAGAGCAGAAAGCTGAAGAATGTTTATTTTCTCTTTAGGCACAGTTTTATTGAAGACAATGCACAACAGTAGGAAGATAACGTTCAAAAATATTTCAAGTGGAAGTGAATATCAGATAGTGGGAAAACAGTGAAAAGCTGAAAATACCAGAACTAGGTTAGATAAACATTATCTCTGACAGGCAACAATTTTCCGAAATGGCCATTGATTTCACAGTCTCCATGCAGCTAACAAAATAATCACTGGATGTTTGTGAAATTTTTGACCAAAAATAATTCCTGCATGAAGTCTACGAGCCCTTGTAGTCCTAAGTTTTATAGAAGAAAAGTCTAGATAAACACAGGAAAGGTATGTGAAATCTGTTTTATATTTACAGGAAGTGAAAATAATACCTTAAGTTATATGTTGTTTTGTCAGCTGAGATTTATTTGCATTTTCATTATTTTGTTTTTTCTTTTTGTAGTCCGTGCAGTTAAGAAATCTCTAGAAAAGGTACTCCAAAAAAAAATTACGTCATTTAAAGGAAATAATTATTAGTAACTAATGCTATAATTTTATTATACAAAATATAATTTAATAATACAATAATGTTTTATTAAAATATATAAATAGTTCTCCCATTTACAGCAAGTGAAATCCATAATGCTATGATAATCGGTGAGGAGCCAGTCTTAGAGGCTATGGACTCAGCAAGAGAGCAGATAAATCAAAGCAAAGAGGACTGCCAAACTTGTATATGACATTGAAATGAGCCTGGATACCCTTTGGATCTTAAATCTATTTTTGTGTTTGCAGAAGCATCACGATATTAGAAGAGCTCCAATAAATCTCTCTCTCTATGTCAACCCATTAATATTGCTAAACAACAATAAACCTTATGTGAATCCATAAAATGCTACAGACACAAGCCTCATAATTTTTTCCACTTTTACTTTTCCCCCAGTGCTGATAAAAACATCTATCACCCAAGCACTAAAGCCTGGATCCCTGGTAACAAACTTTCAGACAAAAGTTGATGAGGAAAAAGCTTTGGTAGTCTGTGCTTTCTTGATCTTGCGTCACTAGTGATTCAATTTCTAGATATGACTTCAAATTAGACATAACAACTGAATATAATCGTCACAGCATTCCTTTAGTCTCTGAAAATGTATGGACTAGTATTACAGCCAAGTTTGCCTAAGTTAGTAGTGAAGCACTTCATCATAAAGTCCTTTGGTAGTTTCAGAACAGTGCTGGCACAACTTAGAAAAAATTACTATTATGACCCTTGAAAAATAGCCCATTTTCTTGTAGTTTAATTCTAGTCTGTGTGCTTGTGGCATGAATAGGGAATCTGAACTCCTTCTCCATACAAGCAGTGTTGTAAAACTAAAGAAGAGTTCAGACTTTAGAGAAAGGATGCCTTGGTCCATATATGTATACTGTCACCCACAAGAGAAAATGGGAACAAGGCGATATCTATCCTTTATCCCCACAAATTCATCAGTCCAGGGAAAAATAATCTTTGCTGTTGTTCTTGTTCAGGTTAAAAATACTTGGAAAGAACCAGTTTCACAAGCAGCACTTAGATTTTAATTCACCCTGTAGCAGCGTTGGACACAGCCACCTCAAGGAATGGGCTGGAAAACCCCCTGCTCCAAGCCCAGCTCCGCTGGATGCTGTGATTTGTAACAATCTGTCCTGCAGATTGGAGACTTCAGTTGAGATACTCAAGGTAACTTTGCACAAAACAGACCAGGTATCAGATATAGTCTGGGATAATGCAGAGCTAGTCAGCAGAGGCTGATTTCACACAGCATCAGCAGCCTTCTCTATGCCTTGATTTGCTCTTTAGCTGGCAGATAAAGTCTGCAATGGCTTTTAAAAGTGCTTAGTTTGGACTCGTGTTTTTTTAGTACTTTGTTTTGACTGTGCTATGTATTGTTATGTAAATATGTGAGAAAGAGTGAAGAGTAATAAAATTGCATACAAAGTTGTTAGTATTATCAAAATCTCGTAATTATATAAAAACAACAGGAAATAAGGTGATACAGGCACTGCAACGGTACACATTACCATTTCTTTCCCCTAATGGTGACAGTGTATCTCCTCAAGATCATCTTTCTGCATGTTGCAAGGATATGAGTATGGAAGCCATGCCTCATTTCCTTTTCCTTACCTGAGTTCATCTTCAGAGCTGAGCAATATATTTTCAAGGCGCTACCCAGAAGTATGTCTACTGAGGCAGCAATTCTCATCCACGTCCCAGATCTCTCAGTTCCAGCTAGCATTTCAGCAAGATTGCTAACCTCCTCTTTCCTCTCTTTTCTTTCATCCCAGACCTTTAGTATAAAGTGTCTACTACCAAGGCAAAGGCAGCTGATGGATCAATGCCAGATGGGCTAGCGGTAAACTTCCTGTCTGGAAAAAAAGCTGTTCCTTTTCACTCAGTTTTAGGTTCCTTGGTAACCCTGAAGAAAGGGGCTGAACTGCAACAGGGCTTCAGCAACTCCTCCTGTGTTACAAGGAAGAGTAGAGTCAGTCCAACTGATTGGGACCCTAGGTGCAGGTAAGCCCAGGGAGGTTTTCTTCATGCCTACCCGACCTCCCCAGGAGGTGGACTCTGTACCACAGAGCTGATCTCTAAAGTTTTATATCCTTGCCATGTCAGATATTTTTAAGGACCTTCTTTTTCCTGGAGTTGCCACAGGGACCTGCATAGACAGTCTCAGAGGCTCTTCAGGGGCAGACCTCGATACCGTGTGTTCTGGTGGCATCACCAAGTGTCAAAGAAATGTCACAACCATAGCAACAGCCAGAGCAATAGTGCCAAAACCCGGGCTCCGTTCACACCATACAGTTCACTTTAGCATCCAAGAAAAAAAGAAGAATTTACCTTCCTCTTTAGGAGGTTATGCATGACTTGCTAACTCATGCATAAGTAATTGCAAACCCATGCTTTATTGAGATTCAAAAGAAGAAATGAAATACAAGTCTTAACATATGCCAAACATACTAGTTCCTGCCTACATATAGATGATAAATAAAACGTAGTTAGCTTTCAATTCCTTTCCAGCTGCCTCCTAGAGATTTCCTACAATATTTTGTATACACCAAATCAGATTTGTCCTAAACAGGAATACAAGACTGAGTCATCTCGTCCAGTTCTCTGTTATCATAGGCAACTACATTTGGCAGGGCCAGTCAGTCTTCGTTGTTCAAAATAGTTTGAAATTTTTGCCGCTTTTCCTCCTAGGAAAAAGACCCTTCATAGATACATATACATATGATAGCAAAGTTTTGATTTCCCTACACAAGCAAAGTTCTATTTTTTGTGTGTGGGCTTGTTGCCACAATATCTGATTGCTCTGGAATACTGTGGGTTAGGTACAAGTGTTCAGAGAAAACATGAGGAAAAACCATATGTACTCATTAGTGAAAAAGATCATCGTGACAGATTGCTCTCCATATGTGGAATTTCTCTATTGTAACCTTGCTATTTACATGACACATGAAAAATGTGTCATTTTCTAATGAAAAATTTCACTTGATAAAATATCTTACTAGTCATAAGACATGAAGAAGTTTACTTCATTTATATGTATTTCATTGGAAGGGACCTGCCATAAATCTAATGTTTTAACATTAGTGTATTTATTGATATAGTTGCAAAACGTGGACATTGCAGTACTGGGGGAACTAACAGAAATTAAACAGGTGAGAATAATTAGCCTATAATTGATGTCATGAAGCTCAGACAATTCTCCATACTTCAGAAGTTTACCTCCAGCAGTTTTCCAATCTACTGTATGTGAGAAAAGGGAAGTATTTATTAGTCAAAGCAGTCAATTAAATCTTGCAATGCAAATGCCAGAATTTACTTATACTTAATTAAACTTTCCTGAGTATCTTTAATTAAATTATTTGCAAAATATCAGCAATATTGAAATATTAGTCAAATAATTCCATCCGTTTTCTTCCTTGAAATTTGAATATTTTTAGATGTTAAATATTTATGAAGAAAAGTGTCATTTAGAATAAAATAAGAAGATAGAGCAGAAGAGATTGCCATCCAGTAAGCAGATTACTCTTCCTTTAGCTCAATTTTTTTATCAATTTTGTTTAAGTACTCAGTTGTCCAGCAAAAAAAAGTTAAATGGAAATCTCCTAAAATAGGCATTTTCTTAAATTCTCAGAATAGAGTCATATTCCTGTAATCTTTCCTTAGGCAGAACCTTAACCAGCTTGAACACAATCTGTTCCAAAACTCATGTAATCAGTGGAAACATTTCCACTTACTTCAGTGAATTTTGGAAAAGGGAATATCACAAAAAGTAATAGGCTGCTATTTCATGTTTTCAGACAGTAAGTACATGACATTTTTGTAACTATGTCTGAACTATTTTAAACTGCAGCATAGACTATTGCAGATGATATTCAGAGACCTAAACTTTCTTTTTGTGGAGAAACTGAGATAGACTTAAAAATCAAGGTTTTTCTTTTTTGGTTACTTTTTTTATGAGAAAAGGCAAAGTGAAGTTTCACTGCTTTGCAGAACTGCCATGTAGAACTGCTTATCTTCTGGTAGCAATTTTCCTTCATGGGGAACTCAAATACACCATAGGGACATGGAGAAATGCATCTGTTTCCACACTGAAACTATTGGCAATGATAAATTATTAAGTATTTTTGGGAAAAACAAAGAATATAATGGACATATTACAGTATTTTTCCATAATGACAAAATCAGAAATGTAACTGGCCTATATATTTGATTATCAGTTCAAGTCTTTTAAAGTCTGAATGTAGCTTTCTTTAAATGGACAGCAATTTTGCAAAGTTTGTACATTTTTAGTTTTCTTTTCTTTGCATTTAGTGTCCCCAGATAATAAAATGATATAAAAAAGCAACTGCATTGAAAGGTAATTTCATGTAACTTTTGTTAGGGTTCTCAGATAAGTAAAGAGTATCAAGGATAATTGTGCCACATTACTTCATCTAACAGTGTGAATCCAATGCAAGATTTTTTTTGTTTGTTTTCTGAATGAATGCATATATCTGTGGTAATAAATCATTTTCTGATATTAGTGAATAAGATTTTATGGTGCCATTAATTATGTAGTTCAGCTGGAGGCACTTTTGCCTGAGTTCTAGAGAGATCTGTGGCAACAGTGAGTAATTCTATTAATCAAAAGCAGATATTATTTGTAAGAAACATGCTAGTAATTCCAAATTTTATATGTAACACTCCAAAAGAACCTGACATGTACTTTTACTTTCAGCCTTTTTTTTTTTTTAATTAATATTCCCTGACAATAGCAAGAGTTCACTGCATGAAATGAAGCCAAAGGAACTCTGTTTGAGAATTACTACATCCCATTTATCACTTCTATCAATGTACCTTAACTGGTATTTACTGATTTAGAAATAGGGTTGGTTCTTAGTAAAAACACCTTCATTGAGCACAGCAATGGCAACAACTACAGCACCAGAAAGCAAAAGTGGTATCATAGTTCACTTGCAGAAGTTGCACAATACCTCCTCAAATTGGAAGACTCAAGTCTTGGTGTTTCGTTTGTTTGTTTTTAAATTTTACTTCCGAGCTGTTAATACTTCAAGGCTATGAAGACCCCCTGTCTTTCATGCTTAGTTATCTGACTCTACTCCTAAACTGGCCTTGAGAAGCTATTGATGTCTTACCAGATGCTATTGATATCTTACCATTTGCTACCAACAGATTACCAACTAAACATATTCAAAAGTCCTTTTGATCTTATTAGTTATGAAATAATATTAAAATTCTTCATGCAGCCTCATGACAATTTGTTGAGGTTTTATTTGAGTAGAGACTGCTCCTACATTGATTTCTTTGATGAAGAAAGAAATAGGTTGGTGTGTCAGATGGAATTTCGTCTGGTTTGGCCTAAGAACTGCACTTATTTCAAGAGGACAACACTGAAACCACACTCAGGCTTTTTGGCACAGAAATCAGAGGGAAAAAAACCAAAAGAAAAAAAAAAGAAATAAAATAAGTCTTGAAGATGAATTCTTTTCTATACACACCAAAGAAAGGCAAAGAACTAAGTGTGAGAGAGTCCATCCAGAGTTTCTACTTCCGCTGCTATTTGGAGGAGGAAATGGATGCTTGGATAAGAGGTGACCAAAAGAGTGGTTCTGCCCAGAGGGGTCACCATTACTCATCGCTGCGACTCCTATTGCTCCATGACATGGGTAGCCTGGGTGGTATTACCCTGGGAAAGCAGGCAGGCAGGGAGGGTAAGAGTATTTCACGCAAAGCTGGCTGCTTTTGCATGTCTTTTATCTTGCCCATGATCAGCTCTCAAGTGTCTGATATGTATGTGTGGTTTCTTTAACATCCTCTTTTGTAGCTAGTACTAATTCCGTCTTAGTAATGTTTTGTTTGGCTCTAATTCTCTTTGAACAAAGACTTTCAGGAAACCCCTCCAAGCAGCTGTTGTGCTCTAAGACCTTCTGCTAACAGACTCAGAATCCCAGACAAAGTCCTTTTATTTGGTTATTTAAAAATAATTATGAAAACCCGGTATCTGACAAAGTTGTATATAGTGTGGTCTTGAGATAAGAACATGACTCGATGTGTCTGATGATGCTCAACAGTTAAATTTTTACTGAGAAGTTAATTCCTTGGGTAATTCCAAGGCTATAAAGTACAAGGATTCTGCCTGTCATCCCTTTTACTTGGTACCACTGAAGTTGAGAGAAAAAATTGTGACCTTACTTGGCTCTACACATTACGATGAAGACTCATGAGATACTTAGATTCTCACACACTTCTGTGCATTTGGATGATCCAGGGCTCAAAATTTCTATTCTGACTCTGAGTTACTGGGCCTTACCTATTCAGTCAAGGTCTCTAAGAGTACTTGGACTTCCTGAAGGAACATATTACTTTAAAGAAGTCTGTTATCTTATCTACTTGTAAATATGTATATTAATCTAAACAAATGTAAATACTGACAAATATGTGTGAGCACATAACACAGGAAGTACAATGGGTGATAAAATTCAGTACAGACAGTATTTCTCACACAGACACCCAGACAAAGGAAGGAGTCTGTGTAACAGTGTCAAGCTTCCGTGAACTAGAGGAAATACATGGGTTTAGATCTGCATTAAGAACAAACACAAAAGATCCATTTTGAAAGCTGCAAGGTATGCATTACAAAAAGCAAGATGTTGGCATATAGGCAGTAGAAATGTCCACTGAATGATAAGAGGGTCATTTTCTGGAGAATGGTGTCTTGCAGCTTGTACAGTTACCACAGCAACATTTTAGTTTTGCTCAGAGAGTCTCAGCGTAGGAAAAAATGGGGAAAAATAAAACTGATTTTTCTCCATGTTGGTTTGTTTTTTTTTTTCATGAAAAAGAGACCTTTCAGACCCTAACCATATTTCTCAGAATTCATTTGAATTGGTTTTGGAAAATCAGCATTTTTTCATTGCTTTCAGACAAGGGGCAAACAAGAAATTGTATTTTCTTAGTATTATCAACTATTTTGTATATTTGTAAGGAAGACTTCATATTCTTTTGAAAACAAGAGACATTGAACAAAACCTGTGTATTCACAGCAGTCAATCATATCAATTGCCATCAATTACACTTATGACCGAATTAATTTACCATCTCAGTGTGACCATTATGGAGAAGCACAAGTTATTCCTCCAGACTATATTGAAGAAACTTTTCATTATTGGCTTGAATTTAAGATTCCCCCCCAAATCCCTTCCCTAATTTTTGAATTTTTTGGCTGCTTAGTTTTATTGAAGGAATAGGGCTAGTATTTGAGGGCAAAAGTAATAGCTGTCTGCCTGGAAAATTCAGACAAGGACCAGATCTTCATCTGGTGTTAATGAATCTAGAGGTTTCAGTTTCATAGGAAAAAAAGTTATATTACCCAGATGAGGATTTGGCTCATGGACTTTTGCACATTAACTTGTCATCCATTTTCTGAAACCTCCCTAAATGTTTCTGTCAATCCGCAAGATCTCCACAATTGGCTTCTTTAAGCCTATTTGAATTTGCTTGCTCCTTTAGCTTTACTTGAGAGAAGGATCTGTAATAAGCTAGGGACACTACTCCTAGAATTAATAGTGTCATGAACTTAAGAATAATGAAAATCACCAACAGACAACTTTGTGGAAGAGTACCCTCCACTCTTAACAACTCACACTTAATGTGAGTGGGAAGCTTATGTAGAAGGGACGGGAGAAAATAGATGTGCAGCAACTTCGTTCCTTTTCTTTTTCCTCTAACTCTATTGAAGGCTCTCTCCCAAAACCAGAACTGTTACAGACTTCCAATGTGTTTTGACTGCAGCAATTCTCAGCAGATCTCTCATGCAGCCAAAGCGTGTCTGGAGCCCAGTAATGCTCCAACCTAATCTGTTCATCCCACGTTCCAAAGCGAGGAGGTAGAAGAGAGCATTAAGCTGCTCTGTTCCTCTATGGATCTCTCTGAGAACCAGCAAAGTCCCCATTACCATCGTGTTGTAAGCCGTGTGCTTCTGAAGTAACGTAAGGACTATGGACCTCAGAAGATCCAGCTCACAAAGGCTACAGTGGTGACAAATGGTGAATGTCAGCAAAGAATCACGACGCAAACCATCAATTCAGGAGGTGTTTATGAAACAACTTCTTCTTAGTGACTTTATCACTGACTTACAAGCTCAACACCACAGTCTTCAAACTAGGAGCACAGGACTGGACGACAATGATGAATTCAAGAAATTTATCGTGGTGAGATTATGTGTAGCTTAGCACAACGCTGATTCGGATAATTTAAAAAATAGATGGAACCTTAAAATAATTGTAGAAATCAAAACCAGTAAGTGTATAATTTTCAATTCTAAAATGCAGATTAGTCAAAATTTACAAGGTCTTTATTGATTTTATGTATTATATATTTTTAATATCTTTATTAAATATCTTCAGAACCATATTTTATATGTTTCTGAGGGAATTTGCTGTGTCTGCATAGTTCCTGTGCAGAGCACATGACTAGGTAAACTTTCTAAGTACTGACATTAATAATGCTATAAACAATTTGCAACCCATGCGAAAGCATAGCTTCACTTAGAGGAAGGTGGACAGTAGTCTAGATTTCTTCTTCCAAGATACAGATAATTAATTTTAATCTCTCACAAACAGTGGTCACAGAAAAAAATATGCCAGCAGTTGCTTTTCAGCAGGAAAGTACAGAAGAATTAGGGGAGAGAAAGCAAAATGCAAACGTCTGTAGAAAAAGGGGGAAAAAAAAGCCCTCCATCTTTCTATTAAAAAATGGAATGGCCACAGACAAGAAATGTCTGAGAGGAAGTAGGCATTTTCCTCTAAATGGCAAATCAGCTTGTTGAATAAAACAAACTGGCAAGATATTGTGTTCATGCCTTCCACTGGAGGCTCTTTTCCAGGGACCATTTGTGTGAGTACAGATTTCCGCAGCACATATCGAAAAATCCGGTGATCTACTGCTTTGTAACATCGACTACAGCAGCAGACAGTAGCTTCTACATGAGAGTGGTGATCTGGACCACAGCCAGCTCCTGTGGGGGTTCCTCTGTGAGGGAGGACACGGCTCTGCACTCCTTCCATCAGCAGTGGGCATTGCAGCCTCACAGGCATCACTTCCCAGCCTGTGGGGCTGCCAAACTCAGATAGCTCAGATACTGCATGGCTGGCCCCACACCTACCCATAGCCTTAATAAAATGAACAACTAGGGTAACAAAAAAGTTGCAAGCAAAACAAACACAGATGCCTTTCTATTATATTCAACAGCATTATTTTAACCATGGGGGTTTTTGATACCTCTCACTTACAGTTCTTTTGAGCATCGTGCATGTACAAGCAGAGCCCCAGATCCCACAGCAAAATCAGATGCTCTCCACCTGTCCTGTGCTTTGGGTTGCTTCCCTTTTAATTGACTTCCATTTATATTCCCTTGGACACAGTCTTTGAGACACCAATGTAGATGGTTCTCTCTGGACAGCATCTTGAGCTCATAAATGTTATTCCACTTTTCTGCACCAAAACCACCAGTGGCTGTGTGAACCATCTATGTGGTGATCTAATTGCCATTGCCTGCTTTTGCTAGGGTTGAGTCCTTGTATTGTGTGAAAGTAACTCCCTCTCTTCCTCTTAGACCAACTAACTGCTGGGTGGCTCCCCCCTCATGTTTTACCACTGAGGATCAGTCAGGGCTGCTGAACATTGAAAAGATTGCATAAAGCAACTGTTATAAAACATATTTTCTTTGGAATGCTTTCTGGTGTCTCTTTCAGTGGAAAACATGGCACTAAGGGAAACGACAGACTTGGGCAGAAGGGCCAGTTCAAGCCCAAATGCTCCAGTACCTCTCCAGCCACTGCTTATCTGGGGACCAAGGGCAGCTACAGCCCCAACACACCCATGGTGGCTGAGCACCTGCGGTTAGACTGGATGACTTCAGGCCATGTTGCTCAGCCTACACGTCTATGACAGCAGCTTCCTAATCTCCAGCTTTTACCAGAGTTTCTGCTGGACCGTAGAGACCTCAAAACATATTACAGAAGTTTTTATAGTAGGAATACAACTTTAGAGAGAAAACTGGAGCAAAGCATGCAAAGGGTCTCTCTCCCAGTCCCATGTCCTACACCAATGTCCTGCCCTCTTTGCTTCACTCAACAAGCACCAAAGGAGCCCCAAAGGAGGTGACCCTCCCTCTCCCACGGGGTTATCCAGAGTGGAGAACATGTGCATTAGAGTCTGTTAGGGGCTTTCCTCCTCCCTTGGGAAAAATGCACCTTTTCTTTAACCTTTACTTTGTCTTGTGCACAGATGCCATAAAAATGGCATCCCAACCTATCTTCCTAAAAATGCTACATCATCCAGGAGGCCACCAGTGCAGAGGCATAGGGGAGGGCAAAGGCACTTTCGGTTTGTTAGGTGAGGGGCTGGCTTAGTTCTGGCAACAGCAGAGATTACAGCCTGTGTCATACTCTGACCACTAAACATCATTGCTTTTAGCCAAGTACTTAAAGTAGCCAGAATCTTTAACCAAATCTCTTATTTCTTCCCAAAGTTTCCATGAAAGGGGTTTTCACATCTTTTGCTCATTTCAAAGGGTGGGGTAAATTCCTCACTGCAGTCAGCGATCCTGCTCTCACAGACTGGTGCCATTTGCACGCTGTATTGCCAACAGCAAGCCCTGAGACCGATGAATAAGAACTCAAACATCACAAGACTGCCTAAACATTTTTAAAATAACAATAAAATTTAAAATAACATTTTAAAATAACAAAGGGAAGCTCTTTTCATCGCAGTTCAGATGCTGGAAATTTAGATTCATTTATTTTCCACTCCTTTTCCACTGTCTTGCAGCATGGAAATATTTTGTAGACATGAAAGCTGAGATTTACGCACTTCTTAGTGCCAGTACATTGCAGTTTCTACCAAATTTCATTACAAGACCCTGGGAGCTGGCAACTTCATGAAAATTTCACTCAAGGAATTACTTGGAGTTGGTAAATAAAGCTAAGGTAATTAACTCAGCAGAGCATTTCTTACTATTTTTAAATAATTTAAATACTTTACATACATAATAGACCATGTTTTAAGTGGTGCAAGGCTTAACATGATTGCTACAGTGTCTGAAAGTGAAAACATGGTTGATTTGATCCTGAATCTCTTGCTATGTATGTGTTATCAAGTGGCTAATAGATATACAAACCTTGTTTTCGTGTGAAACGTAAATTGTATACCCATAAAAATGCAGTAGCAAATAATGAGACTGTTTCAGAAAACAAGGTTGGTTTCCTCAGTGTTATAAAGGTAGAAACTGGACCTTTTTCACTTCCTAGCCATTGTATTCACATTTGTAAACGGTATTACATACAGAAAAGTGTTCTTTTCCTATGTAATTCTATAACTGAAAACTGCTGTTCATATTAGCAACAGTACTTTTTTGTGCCTAAATCTGATTATGTGTTTTTTCTCTTTATTCACACTTTCCACAAACACAGATTTCCCATCACTACTTCAAATTCGTTTTATTTTGGACCATATTTTGGACCACTCCAAAAAAACCCAACAAAACATTCAATTTTTTTCAACTCTGGTCTGGAAAAGTCCCAGAAAAATCTCGTTATCACCTTCTTGATTTTAAACAATCTGTTTCAGGGTTGGTCCAAATCAAACAAGCTTCCATTAAGTGGCACCAGCTTCTATTAAAATGCCATTAGCAGCTCTGAATCTTCATGCCTGTTCCACTGGAAGACTTGTCAGTTTTAAAAAATTCCTCTGAATTTCAAGTTTCCCGTTTTAATGTTTTCATTGTGGCTCTCGTTTGAATCTTTGTCACCCTCTAGTGTCATGACAATGGAAGCCATAAGCAAAAAAGGCAAGTTACAGCGTACAGAGCATCTGAAAGCCTTCCACAGAGACCGAGGGTTACAGAAACAACCAGGGTACGGACAATGGAGGCAGCGAGTGCAGTCATTCGATTGCACGATGCGTAACAAAGAACCGAGAGTCAGCTGTTAGTGCGGTTTAGCGGGCGATAATCATCTGTCCCCAGCGAGGCCACAGGGACGTAGCTGCAAGCTTTTGTGCAGCTGTGTCACAACGCGGGTGTGCTGTTGCCAAGCACGAGAGGCTGTGACACTCCGCAAAGTGCCTGGCAAACCTCTTCGCCCGGGCTTGTCTGTGGCTCCTAACCACAATTTTGAAAAGCAAATGGTTTTTTTGTTTGAAAGGCTGTGGCATCACATCCACATCCTGTGATGGTGTCCAATACAAGATCTGCTGGATGCCACAGGCTGCAACTTTTGTCCATGACTGAACATTCCCCTTCCAGCACAGGATAATGCTGTTTAGTTTATTTTTGGTGAAAGCAAACAAAACATGACTCCTACGACCCTTTCCTCATAGTCTTCTACAATTACAAGAATGAAACAACTTTCATGATGTGCATTAGCACGTCTGTTTCCCTCCCTCCATTCCTTACCCTCCAACTCTACCCTCATAAAAATCACCTGAACTCTCAGTCTTTGATACCACCACTATCTTCTCTCAGGTCCTGAAGCTCTATCTCTCCCCTTCCCATGCTGACTAGATCCATGTTCTTTGTTTTTGTTTGGGGCTTTTTGCCCCACTATTCTTTTTCACAATTCCTCCTTTAGTGTCGCAGTGGGATTACTCACATGCCCTTTTTCTTTCCAGAATACATCTTCTAATACTGCCCTTAGAGACGACTCCCAGGAAGTACATCTGGAACCTGCTCTTGTGAAATGCTGTCAGAAGAAGGGCTAAGTCTTGCTTAGTGGGCAGGAAGGAGGGAATAGGTGGGCATGGCATAGATAGATACCATCCACAGGTGGCCATGGCAGTCAATAAGAGGGCAAGGGAGCGTAGGAGGTGGGGGACTAGCAGCAGCTGGATGGGCAGAGCAGGAGGAGTGGCAGGCTAGGGCAGGAGTTTTGGCAGGGGAGTTAGGAAGGGACAGGTCAAAGGCTAAACAGAGCAGGGGGCTCCTCACTGGGGGCCCTGTGGTTGTTGCAGGGCTGCAGGATGAGAGCTGGGAAGCGAGAAGGAATGGGAGGCTTTTCAGTGGAAAATAGAGTTGGATGTAAAAACATTTGGACGAAAGGAGCAGAGGGTTTGGTAGTATTTTCAGGCTTTGGCAGTGGGATCTAGAAGGAATGGGAAGCTCAGGAGTCTTGGTCAGGAATCAAAGAGATTGGCATCAGCATTGTCTCCTGGGAGCTCACCTACACAGGCTTTTAGTTCACAAGCAGGGATATGCACGAGGTTGTCTGCAGCAAAACTTCCTGGTGCCACCAGAAATATGATAGACCTGCTGCACTGCTGTGTTAGGAGCCCTTCCCGTGTCCTGTCCACAGCACCGCTCTTTCCTCCCTGAAAACCTTTCTCAAAGAGGATGACAGATGGATGACCAACCCATAAAGGGACAGACTGTCTTCATCACAGTTAGGTCCATTTGCTTTTGAGAGCCTGCATGGAAATGGATGTATTTCAATATGTATTTTGTAAAGGTCCACTAAACCAATAATAATTATTAATCAGAGGGAATAATAATTCTGGGTTTTGCAGGGTGATTGTGCACATTGCAAAACTACCCAGAACCGAGCTCACCTAGCAGCCTCTGCCATAAATAAAGTCAGGAACAAGGGGCACAAGCAGAGCTTGTAAGGAACCTGGAATGCTCAGTGCAAACCTGTTCTTTTTGTAATCAAACTTAATTCTTCAGTTAAAATATTAGAATGGTACAAGGTGAGTCAAGGATTCATATTCCAGGGAGATAATCACCCTAGCAGTTTCAACCTGATCCTGGGTTGGAGGGTGGGGGAATTTTGTTGTTTTTTAAACCTGTCTTTGAATGGCACACAGACCTCCTGTTTGTCACTGTTTGCCACATTTCATCACAGAAATGTTCTACTGCTCAATGCTATAGTTTGTCTAGCACTTCGTGATTCTCCAGATGAAAAAAAAAAAAAAAGAAAAACCTTATGCCATTTAAAATAAGTACTTTGGGAAATCTGAAAAATACAGATTATCTCACACAGATTAATTTACCACATAAAAACGAGGTTTCTTTGGTTTGGAAAATGGTTGATTAAACAGATCCCGTGGTTAAATGGTTTAATGGTTGATTAAATAGATATTTAACGATTATGCACAAGTACATTTTTGGATCTCGATTTCTAGGAACACAAGCACCATTTAGTTAATCCACATCTGGTACGCAGTACAAAATGCTGCATATTTTATTCGTAGTCATGCCAGAGTTTTAAGTGATCAACAGAAACAGTGTCTGCAAAGTGAATATACAGGAGAGTAAATTATAATGACAAAAGACGGGAGTTTTAAGAGACCAAATACAGCAGCCAGATAAAATTGGTATATTGAAGTTCAGTGCTCTGGGAGCTGAGTACCTGACTCAAAATGTTTGGAGGGATTTGGGGGCTTCATATAAGGCAATTGATACTTCTCAGACTCAATCCTACAGAGAAAGAAGTGTCAAATATTTTAAAGATGTAGCTAAAGCTCCTGCCTTTAGCCATCTGATGAAACCTTGGCTAATGAATGGGTTAGAATTTCCCACAGTATTATATTAATCCCTCTGTTGTTTACACAGCACTTATTTTAAAACGGTAAACTGATATGTAAATCACAAGGATCAACAGCAGGACTTTTTTGGCCATAAGCATTCAAGAAAAATATCACCCTACGATGTGTTTCAGAAACATAAAATCTAACTATGACAGAAAAAGTATGAGTTTACTATGTGTGAATTGCAGTACGAGGTGGTGCTGATAGCATCAGCTATGAGTAAGTTTGTCTGGCACTTTCAGGGATAATACCTTATATTGTCTTGCTGTAACTTCACAGTGCTTTAACAGTTTGGTCTTTTACCATTACCACGGGTTTGTGTCTGTTCACAACCTTTTCTCTGAACAGCTGCAGCTCTTCACATCTTGGAAAAGTGATCTGAAATTTATAAGGGGGCAAATTCTGTGCAATGAATATGTCCATCCTCATGTTTGGTGAAAAGCACACCAAACCTGACCGGAGTCCAAGTCTTTGGAAAATCTCTCCATCAGTGCTCAGAAAGGACTCGCTTGCAATTTGAACCTGAAATTCCAAACGGTGCAACAATACTCTCAGCTTTTCCTAACTACAGTTGATGCTTTGGGATTTTACACATCAGGGCCAAGGGATTGTTTTTCCTGGGGTTTTATCTTCTCCTTTTTTTCCCCCCTTTTTGCAGAGGACAAAGCTGCCTGACAGAAATGCAAAGTACAAATGGGTGTGAAGCTAAAGCATAAGGTAACTGATGAGAAAACCTGGTAGAAAAAGAAACTGTAAGTTTGTGGAAAGAGGGAAAAACTGGGTCAAGACTTTATAATGGGCAGACTGTAGGATTCAGAGGTCAGGGAGGAGAGATGGAAGAAGGAATGACTAGACAAGGAACTTAGTAGGGATATCAGGACTGGAGCCAGGGATTGTGATGGGATGTGCCATGAAAATCACTGAACAAATTATAAATCTCTGGAAAGCAATTATTTGTAAGTGCATAGCAGTACTTTTTAGTCACTTCCTAATTTTTCAAAATGTATCAGTACTCATCACATTCTCCCACATTCCTCTGCATCTCTGAAGTCACGTCTTTCCTAGGTCATGTATTCAACTCTAAAATTCAAGTAACCATGGACATGTTTAAACTTTTTATTTCTATTTTACACTCATATTTACCCTTTGGCCAAAGGAAAAGTACACCGGGTCCGGGTCCAGGAACTGTTAGTTCTAGCTTCATACATGACTAACGCATGACTTTTTACACTTCACTGTCTTTGTTACCATGTCTTTTCATCAGCAACTCAGCCATGGTAGAGCTAATATTGTTTTGTATATTTATCATGTGCACATACACCCTGCAGAGATGTGTCACAGGATTTATGTTACTGCAGCATGTATTACCACTCAAAAAAGGCAATATGACAATGCATCTTAGTGGAACCAGATTCTCAAACAATTACTTTTTAAAGCTTTTTATCTCCTTACATAATGCTTTTAACCTAGAAACAATGGTGCAGCAAAACCTCTAGCTTGCAAGACTGGAGCATTTTGAGCAGTATTTGTAGTCCAAGTGTTTGGCTCAAGCAGGTGAATATGGAAAGGCTGTGCAACAATGCCCTGAATAGACAAGCGCCCGAGTGAGAAGATATTTAATACCTGGCATGACTATGTTCTCAGTGTGTAACTTGGACAACACTGGAAATCAAGGCATTCTGGTTCCCATCCCTCTGCTTTAATAACTATTTACATCACATTGCCCTCTCCATTTTTTTTACGATGCATCCCCTCAAGAGTTCTGGCTAATTTCTGGTTTATGTTAGCACAGTTGCCAGCTTCACTTGGCTGTCTATCACCTTTGCAGCACAGCCAAGTATTTCCCCCCATCCCCAAGCATCACAGTACTGCATGAGGCAGACATGGCTGTGCTGCTTGGTCTTCCAGCATTCTCCCCTTTAGGCAGGAAATTAGTGTGTTTAAAATCTAGCATGTTTAAAATCCCACTAGCATTGCCTGAATCCTTTTTTTTTTTTTTTTTTTTTTTTTTGGTAGCAGACTAAGTTTAGAATAAGACAAGTAAATTCATTTTTATTAGTTAAATTAAAAATAGTGGCTCTGCTGTGACAATAGCAGCAGGGGAAATCCCAGTTGGTCTTCTTGAACGTTTCAGGCTTCCTGCTTCACTATCTCTGCTGCAATATCCTCCCTTACATAACCCAGCAGGCAGCACTAACACGCTCATCTAAGCAGGCACATTGCCAAAAATATTTGGTCTATTGAATACTCATGGTACACAGACTGAAGACTTTTGTGACTCTCCTCCACATGAACTTCGGCTTTAAATGGCAAAGGAGTGTCTGTACTCTTCTCCCTTGAGAAACCCAAATTTACTTTTATGAGGCCATCAATATTAATGTCCATGCAGCATTCCAAAAAGCTATTTTCTCCTTCCTCTTCTACTGCCAAACATGAACAATGAAGCAACTTTGTAATCAATGTCATATTTAAACTATTTATTGTTTCTTTCTCCTCCTTGCCCCTTCTCTTTTCCTATGTTTTTGAGGGGTGTACTTTTCCTTTTTTTTCTGGCTGCTGAACCCTATCTTTACTTTTCATTCTAATATTTCGCTTGTTTATGTGGCCTTCTTTGCTTTGAGCTTTCATCAAGCTCCTCTGTAGCATGCAATCACACAGTTTTACAATGTTCCCATGATGCTGAAATTGTTACATACATGCCAGATGTCAAATCCAAAATGCTTTGAGTTTTGAAAAGAGAGACAGGGGAGGAGCAGAACAGACTGAAGTGTATGCACTCAAGGACTGGGGATTTGGGAAGGTGCACATTCCTTGTAATGCCTTCCTGTAACACAATACTGAGTGCAGCACAGCCACTCTCCAGAGCAGAGTTCCTGCTGGATAGTCCTTCTCTTCCGAACTATAGGTGCTCCTCAGACAAAGACACGTTTTTCAGAGAAGAGTTCTTAAATTTTATTCAAGCACAGTTTATGTTTCACTGGAGATTGACTGATCTGCAGGGCTAACAACAGGAACTCCTGCCTTTTTTGTGACTTCACTTTTAACCACAGTTGTTTCTCAGACAATCCTTATTTTAAGGCAGTAAGCAAGCAGAGTGAGCTGTTTACTTTCGCATAACACTTTTTAAGGAACTTACAAAATTCAGAAACTAAGCTGTGTATTCTTGAGTGCTCATCTAATGCCCATCTAACGACTTTCCTATAAATATAGATAGTAAACTCATCGTGCTGCAACTGCCTCACATCATCTGGGAAGTAAGAGGAGCTGACAGCCAACTTGTGTCAGCAAGCTGGGGAAGGGCCTTGGTCCAAGCTATATTATGAAGGCATGTCTCTGTAGTCAGGTGGAGACAGTTGTGGAATAGCTTAGCTCATTTTCTAAGGTGCAAAATGGAAGATACATTCAATCCAAAAGCTGTTTGGACATGCTGTTGTGGAACTGTGCCCAAGCTAATAAGTTCTGCTCAGAGGCAGGTTGTTCTTTTACATAAGTTGGCTGGTCCCTTATTTGGTGAGCTATATATGCTAAAGCTTGAAATAACACAGTTCAGCCTCTAATATGAATGTTGGTTTCTAGACAAAGGCTGCTTGGAAAGACAGTCTTTCTTTTTCTTTTTCATGTTCATCCTTCTGAAGTTCCCAGAAAACTAGTATAGGATATGTTATGCTCGCATGACAGAAGTAAAGGAGATGTTAAGAAGCTAAACCTCTTAATGGTTTGTTTCTCTTTCTTATTTGAATCATCTTTCACTTTGTAGGAACAAGTGAAAGGAGACAGAACCACTACCATTCCTTTCATCAAAAAATGCCCCTTTTCCTCTTGTAACTATGTAATGTATACATTAATTTTAATTTATAGTGGCAATATATGCCACAATACATTTGGGGTTTATAATTTTTAAAGTTAAATATTACAGTTAAGTATTTTCTGCATTGAAAGTCTCATTACAGCTATCAAATGTCTTATTGGAAGATTTCAACCTTAAATTAAAATGCTTAGTGTCAGCGTATCATGACCTTATAAAAGTCTTTTCAGAGATTTTGATGATATTGCACTTCTATTTCCCACTCTACACACACTACGGTTTAACAGATTCATATGTAATAAGGTTTATGGCTTTACTACGTCATTAACAAAACCAGATGACCTCTCTGTGTCAGAGGTAAACCATTTCATACACCTTCCTACTCTTACTCTACTATCATAACTAAGTACTTAATTAGCTAGAAGTCTCAGCAATAATTTACTAATCCTTACAAATTGCTAAAAATCTGTAAAAATATAAGTAACCCCCAGGACTTAGCTTGGATGTAGTTCTGAACTACTGTATCTAAAATGGCTTCTGGATTACCTGGAACTTCACGGTCACCTGTCGCTGTCAGGGTGGCCACGACACATATGAACCCAGTAACAGTTTCAGGCAAAAAGCCCCGTTTATTGTAAAGTCAATGTTATTTATACACTTTTTATGTTTATCATTCACGTCACTTATCCATTGGTTGCTTAACTACTACAATAGATTCATTGGCTACTATTTAACTACGACATAGTATTATCGGTTATCTACAGCACAAGGGTTCTAAGAATTCTAAACATTTGGAAAAACACCAGGTGCAGCATTGTTGCTGTTTTTTCTTTCTGCTGTTTTGGTTTCTTACTTCTGTTAACACTAAGTTTCTCACGGTCCTTCTTCAGCCGAAGTAACAGGCCTAAGCCATGATTTTGCAAAGACAACAGGGCCTTCATTTTACAAGGTTTTACCTAAATGCCACAGTCACCCTCACTGATTGCGCACACATCTATCTCAATTAGTCATTGCAAGCTGTACCTCACAGTGCCTGGCATTTCCTTTTTCCACAGTAGATGTTTACTCTGAAAAAGAGGAAATGCTGTGCAGAAATACATGTTGGGAAAACACTGATGCTTAGGATGTAGGAGCTGTTTTCACTACAGAGTTAAACTGTAATCTACATTAACTCCTTTCATACCGTCTTGAACAAAAGCACCTGCACAAAAAATGCGCAGACATATCACTTTAACTCAAGTTAGCTCTGTAGCAAAGACAACAGGACTGATAAGACCTGAATGCTCCATGTCTCTGGTGGGACTCTCATGCCAGGAGACAATACCACTGGAAGTTGATGAGTTACACATCTGGCTTACAGCTCAGGATGGGAGAAATCATGCAGCAGGGCCTATTTGTGCCTCTTGTATGTAGAAGGAGTGCTGTTCTGTCTGTTGGGTATTGAAGCTGCCTTAGGCCAGATCCACTGACTTACAAATCACAAAACCTAGCTGGAATGTATCCCACTCAGAAGTAATGGTCAAGATTTTAGTGGAAAAAGTCTCCATGCTTTCTTAGGATAATTGTAACTTTTGACTGATATTTGGTTACTGTAAATGAGAAGGGTACAACTGAACCGAGCAACCAATAGACTCCTTTCCCAACACACCATTTCCTCAGGCCTACGGATTTCAGTCCCCTCTCACAACAGAGCTCCCTGAGCTAGTGTCTATCTCCCATAAACAGTTTACCACCACATTTGTTTATACTTGACTGAGGTACAGTTTAGCTCTTTATCTAATGTTCTTTTGTCTCCATGGGCTTTTTCAAATCTCTGTAGAGCAGGAGTTGCTGCTGAGACAGTGGCTACTGTTCCATGGCAACTAAAAATAAAAAGACTGCTCCCTTCTTTTGATTTCAAACCTACTATCTGGAACAGGCATTTCAGGGAGCCCAGTTCTTACACTGTGACAGAAAGAGGAGAATCCCTCCCTATTAATTTTATTCATGCCACTAATGACTTTATAACCTCTGTTATTTTATATCCCAAGTAGATATTTTTCATCAAAGTTAAAGTATGCCTTCCTTATTAAGTTCCATCTTTTGTAGTAGCCATACCTTATCTTTGGTCACACTTATTGCCATCATTGCGATCTTTTCTACTTCTACAATATTTTTTTTAATAAGAACAACTAGAACAATGCCCAGTCTTCAAAATACTGGTCAGATTTATAACTCTGGATCTGCAAATTGTATCATGCTTATAATTGCATCCTGATTTCTGTTTTATTCATCATTTCCTTCTTCTAATACTTTTCAGTTTTGTTTGTTTGTCATTGCTGAATATTAATCTGACATTTGCATACAGTATCTCCCAAAGAACTCAGACACCTCCTTCTGTAGCTGTTATAACCTATTTAAAGCTGCACTTGCATGAGTATAATGAGGCTTTTTTTCTCTCTATGGGTATTACTCTGTATTTAACATTTAATTTCTTCCACCATTTATTGCCAAATTGCTCTGTCTTGAGAGAACATTCTGCATCCCATCACAAGTGGTTCTTAGTTTGCATCATCTGCTGATCTTATGACCTCACTATTTACTTCTTTTCTAAAGTATTCAAAATATAAAGTAGGCCAGGAGTGAGCATCAAATCTTGGAGAACATCTATGAGTAAACCCCTGCCACTGTGAAAATGGAAAGCTACCCTTTCATTCCCTATGCTGATTTCTGAAGATTTTCTTTCAATAGCGTGTGGACACCTGAGAAAACCTACTTTGTCTCATATTTGCTTTCTTCAGCATGCTTTAATGAAGGGTCTTTGCTCAAAGGTTTAGGAAATCCATCTATGATGTATCATCCATAATGTATCATCCAACTCATTCTCATTCTCTTGCATGCTGAATCTTTCAATAAACTCTAATCATTTGTGCCTTATACCCTTCTTTTTAAAAAGCTTTATCAGCTTGGTGCAGGAGGTCAGGCTTGTTGGTCTGTAATTTCTGAGGTCCCACTGAATTTAAGAACAAAAGGAACATCACATTTGCCACATTCCGTACCTTTGGAAAAGAGGCCAATCTACATGTTGAGTTACATCGCAGTTAATAATTTGTCACATGTATCAGACTTCCTTTAGAAGAGTTTTGAAAACCTGATATAATCTAATTGATTTGTTACTATTTGGTTTTATCTAATTTTAAATTTCTTCTCCGACGCTTCAAATTGAGATAATTTCTTTGACTTGGACCCAAAAAAAGGTTCTGCTGTTGAAACCTGCCTAAGCTTGTCCATGGAGAACATTAATGTGAAAAATTCATTTAGCATTTCAGCTCTGGGCTTATCTTCTTTAAATACTTCTTTTATAGCCCAAACATTATAGAATACCTATAAACTGTCTGGCACAATTCATGCTTCTGATGTGTTTAGAGCAAGTTTTATTATTCACTCTCATGCTTATCACAAGTTATTCCTCAAAATACTTTTGGCCCAATTTATAAAGGGTTTATATTAAATGTATAAGAGTTTATGTTCTCTTCTGTTTTCCTCATTTCAACACAATTTCAACTTTTTGAAGACTGACTGTTACTTCTAACAACCACTTTCACATTTCTGTTTTGTCATGCCAGCTTTCTGTCTGTGTGTGTGGTCCTTTTAAAGTCTTTTTGATAAGCAGTAAATGTTTGCTGTTAGTCTCTGGTACAGCATTTTTAACAATCATCATGCCACCTGCAAACTTTTTACTCCTCTGGCTGCTTCTTTGAATTTCTCCTTAATAGCCATGATTTGCATATTTCAATAATACATAATAGTCTAATAACATACAGCAGAGACATGAGCTTTGATACTGCCTTTTGGTTCCTAGGCAAATCCTCATACCATAGGAATTTCTTTTTAATTACAATTTCTAATAACATCTGTGCATAGTTAGTTTCTGCCAGAATCCTGCTTTGTTTCTCAGGGAATTTGACCAAATTGTCAACGAAATGAGAATCAATCAGACCTCAGGTAAGACAGCACAGAGTGAGTGAATCTCTCTGCAGCTGGACTGAATGGTACCGAGCAGGTCAGCTGTGCTAGGACTGATGGGCTCACCTCCTAGTCTGGGCTTGCTTTCAGGATTCCCATAGGATTTTAGCTGCAAACTATTTGGTGAATACGTGGAAAAATGCAAAAATTTTAGGAGAATCAGTAGTGTCAACACCTGCGATTTAAGGAGGTTTATTTTGAAAACAAATTAAAATAATGTGAAATCAGAACTGACCACAGAGATTTAACTGTGACAGAATTGCATGGTGAAGCCTTGGGGATTTTCTAAGCAAAGTGAAATAATTTCAATCCATCAACTTTTGCCTTGCCCTTCTGCTGAATGTGAGTCACACACAGATTTTACGACATTATTTTCTCTGCTCAGCAACTCTCAAGAGCAGTAAAATTAATAACTCATGATACAGAAGTTTAATATAAGAAAGATGCATGTGTACTAGGAGGAGAAAGACTATTTCAGCTAGGCGCGAGTGCGGAATCACGAAAATTAATGTTTCTCGTCCTTGGCCGAGAGCCTCAAAACATTTCCTTTTTCTCTCCTGCAGCGGCACCCGGTGGCACGATTTGGGAAGAGCCAGGGTTGGTGTGAGCCGCTCTCACGTCGTGAAAGATTTTAACTCTGCTCTGCCTCTCACAAGCTCACCGTGGTCACGTTTCCTGAGTAACTTGGTTTCTGTTGCTACAGACATAGACGTTTTTAATTTTAGTGGGCACTAAGTCTTACCCATGTATATTTTCCCATGGCTTAGTCTTTAGAAGCGCAATTGCAACATTAAGTAATTATTTTAGGAGAATATGTGAAACCTTTTTTTCCCCCTTGTAACAAGGGATTTTTCCCCAAGTAACAACTAAATTTTTTTTTTATCCTACAAAAGAAAGTTGTTTATTTCAACTTATAGGAGTCATGCTGGCACTTCTGGAAAAAATAATTTGGTTTCTGGGGGCAAGAGCATGGCCTAAAGTTTTTTTTTATTGTTCTGGTGGAAATGAGAAAGGAAGTGTTTGCCTTGCATGCTGGGGAGGAAAATGTATTACATCTCCAAGAGCAACTTACACCTGCCATCTTGTCTCTGGCTGACTCTCACTCCAGATGTACAGCAGCAAACAAGAAGAGAGCCTGAAGAAGTCTCATGAGACCTATAAAGTCAACAAAATGGCTTATGACCTCTTTTTTGTTCAATATTTCATGATGTATAAAAAAACCCAAAGCGCTGAGGTTTTCCATTTGATTTTCCGTTTAAAAGACAGATCTTTTAAGAGTGTAAGGTTTATCACATCAGGGAAATGGGAAAAGTGTAATTCAGTTGAGGTGGTTTTTCAGCTCAGGCTGTTTTCATCTGTCTGGTTTGTTACTTTTATTTTTGGACCATTAATTCCCATACATGAAAAGGAAAGTTTGATATCCCTATCTCTAAAAAACACAAGAATAGAGAATACTCTCACTTCAGATTTCTGAGTAATCTTGATGTGAAAATAAACAAAACAAACCTTGAAAATTTCTGGTATTCAATGTAAGTAGATAGTTGAGAGCATACAAATACAATGGTACTACTTAAATCAAAGCTTTTGTTGTTTTGGTGAAAATCAGAGTGATCAGATTAATCATGTTATATCTTACCATTCTCACATTTAGAGTCCCTGTTTTATTATCAGTCAAAATGCTGCAGCAAAGTAAGGGGTTTGTATAGCCTCAGCCTAAAACAACTTCTCTTTCAGATTAAGAATTACTCAAGAGGTGAGCTGCTTCATCCTCTTTTTAGTTTAATTCCTTTCATTTCCATTCCATTCCACATATACTCTGAACAGGATGTTCTGCTTCTGCCTCTTGTATTTGTAATGCTTATGTGCTCCTAATCCTTTTGTGGGCACTGCTCTGTATGTCTCTTCAGCCTAATTTAACCATAGTTTATATGGCTATAAGATAAAGATATTTTATACCTCACTAGTCAAGTGTAAACTATTACAGTAAATCGTGTTATTTTCACAAGTTTGGTAACAAGTGCTAGCTGGCATTATAAGTGTGGAAGTAACACTTTTATTTCCACATTCCTGCTTTCATCATTCACATTTATTTCTTCAGGGGAAGAACGATACTTCATGTCACATTGAGGAGTGTCTCTCTGTACTATATTTAATTCCTGGGCTGGAAAAAAATATTGCCTAAATACGAAAGGTCACAATTAAACTTCGCGGTATAAATGTACCACTCTCGATTTCTGTTTTCTTAAACCTTAACAGCATCTGACCATAACAAAACGGTGTCCTGAGGCCACAGGGAACATTTTCTCAAGTGCTGCTTAACTCCGTTTTTCTTTGGTTTTTGTCAGTTGTTTCTGAGCTGCTACAGCAACCAGGAGAGGAGCTGTTGTGCGTGTGCTTAGCTCTCACTCTCATCGAGGCAATGTTCTAGTTCCACAATGATTTAGGTGGAAGCTGAGTAATTTCTAGCCACATTTAGACCTAGCTGTTTTTCCAGGCCAGAGAGGCATCTTTAAGTACACAAAAATCAGACTGCAGATTTTAATAAGAAAAAGAAACAGAAGACACTCTGTGCAAGGAAAAGGAATGCTTTTCTCTTCGTTTTCTTCCACATTCACAATGTAATTTCTTCAGCAAAAATATACAACACTGTAACATAAAAGGGACTAATCATATTTGTTATCTAAAAAGTGCTTCCGCAAACATCAATGAGCTTTTTCCTATCTGTTTGCTAGGCTTCTTTTCTTTTCCTATCAGAAACCAAGAGCTGACCACTCTTCACGTGGAATATTTGCTCACTTTTGGGATGTTCCAGTATTGCTCAGCACAAAAGTTCTGCATATATTACTGGGAATATCTGAAAATGAAAAACAGTGCCAATGGGATTTGCTTCAGTGGAATATGGAACACACAGGCTGTAGTCAGCATGGAGGGTAAATAGAATGCAGACTGTTGTTTCACAACATTGTTTTTGTTCTTAAAATACTCTTTTAAGGTTCAGACATTGCTGTGTAAATATCATTCAGAAAACTATCTTCTTAAATACATTTTGGGAAAAACCACTCATTAGATTAATATCCTTCTATTACTAAATTCCAAACAGTATGCTCCATCTTTTCAAAGGCTCCACAGCTCTGTTGTTCTCCAAACACAAAGAGAATGCGGTGACTAAAAAGCTATCAGACCGAAGCACAGACAGTGAATGCAGCATATTTGTGGAGTGCTTGGAGACAAATGAGATTTTGGCGTAGTGGTGACTCATTTAATTGCACAGCTATCACAAGATAATGTGATAGTATTAACATAAGTAACTATGTGCTGCAATTATTCCTCTCAGAGTGTTATATGCTAGCATTTATAACGGTGTTCACCGCTTCTAGCTCGTAAAAAAATTCCTGAAAGTATTCTCATCGAGATTACTGTGCAAGCATTCTGAATAAGATATTAGGTTATGTGTGTCTATGGCCCTGTTAGTGCCTCTGCCCAGCACAAGTGGCACTGGATGGCCCAATTACTCTCAAAGGCAGAAGTGGGCAGGTCGGTGCTTGGAGCTGAAGGGCTGTCGCTGAAGGCAGTGACAGAGAGTGGGAAGCCTTTAACCAGGCATTCCCCAACTGCAGCACAGATCCCATTGGTGATGCACAAATGCTGCCAGAACTGCAAAATGTCTCCCTCTATGCACACAGCCCCAAAAAGCCAAGACAGACCACTGAAAAATAAATTGAGGAACACTCTTCATAGACCCATTAACTGAAGACAAGTGGACAAACTGAACAGAGAAAAAACGACTTGTTTCTGGAAAGAAAACGGGTAAGAGAAACAGGCGCTTATAATGAAGTTTATTAAATTCACATTCTCTGCTGGTATATATTATTTCTGACCTAAAATTGCCAAGGGTCCATAAAAATAGGCACACTCAGGCAAATAATTTCTAAGACCAAGTGGTAGGAAAAGGACCCTGGAAGCTGATTTATTATAAAAGTGAACATGGTGGGGGTCAGCCTTATTTTAACAATGTATGCTTTCAAATAATGTTTATTAAACTATGTTCATTTACTCCTTGAATTATGGTGGCCCTAAACCAGGTCTTCACCTTTCCAAAATGCCATCCGAATGGTGATGTTACAAATTTAAACAATCAGTCATACGTAAATCAGAGTTAATAGAGCATTCCCTTTGGTAGTTGGACATGCATTATTCAGCTCTGGGTATCTTCTTTTTTCCCTGAAGGCTGAAGCCGTGATTAAAATGTTACTTTAAAATAAATGTCTCCACAGAGACAAAGACAGATTTAAAACATAATGGATTCTCTCCCACCATGCTACTAAGAAAGAAAGTTACCTCAGCATGAAGATTTCATTACACCTCACGAAAGACTTCAGATAGTCCGCTGCAACCTCGAAAATTTCACAAGGCCTAAGTGGATTAAAGCACAGGATCTCTTTAAAAGGGATATTTTCTCTTTTTTTTAATACAAGGATGTAATATTTCCTGTGAAGATGGCCGCCCATATATATGCATGCCAATTCTTTTTTTAAAAACACAGTCTATTATTTCTGTAAAAGTGGCCTGGCATGGTGTAAAGCCTGCAAGGCCAGTATGCATGGTATAGTTCAACATCCAGTTTTCTAGTGCACTGTTTATTTAGGAGGTCATTGTGGTTCACTGGGCACTGAGTCAGTTTCCCTTTAGGAGAGCCAGATGATTCAAAGCCCTTGTGGTCATCACCACATAGTATTTGGAAGAGGTAGGATTTGGACCAGATCACTTTGGATCCAAACTTGTATTTCAGTGCCTTCTGTACAAACAATAAAGTATGTTCCAGCAGTGCTCCCCATGGACACTGCCCAGAGACATGGTCCAAATATACCACAATACAATTAACTAAGATCCAAGCAGTGGGAGCCTCAGGTTAAACAGAAATGACATCTCCGTATGTATAGAGCCTTTCCGGTTTATGCACAGCTATTTTCCTAATCTAACCAAAGGAAAAGTAAGTCCATGGCCATGTTCCTTCCATCTTTCACAGAGCTTAGCTGCCCTTATAGACTACTAGACAACCACAAATAGATCAGCCTGCAAGCCTTAGGAATTACTTGTCCCAAATGGCAGGCACTCCTTGGCTCTTTCCTCTCTGATGAAGCTCATGTCTGCCCTACCACTTGAGTCCACACTTCATTGACACTGATTTTTCTTCAGTGTCAGAAGTCAAGGCCTTTTTCTCCAGATATCATCACTTCAAACAGGCCTAGATTAGAGAAAGAAAATGCGAGTGTGACACTCTGCTTAAATTTAATTCCTTGAAATCCAGGCTGCTGCCTGACTCTTCCGGTAGTTCTCGCTGCAGTGGAATCATAGCAAATTCACCGTGTCTACAGTTTTGACATGAAATTATAACACAGCTGATTACTTAAGAATACTCTTTTTTTGTGCAATGGTCATACAGAAATTCCCTAGGACTGATCTTTAAAAGCCCTAGTCTGTGTCGGGATTGCTGGAGTCTGTAGAGCTCATATGTAACTTACCAACTTACACAAAACCAAAGCAGTATTAAAATACCTTACTTGCATTTGTCTTCGCATCTTGAAACATGAAAACTCTGAAGAACAATCTTAAATTATTATTGGAGATGTCCTTATTTTGTGCTTATAGCATATGGGATCAAAGGATTCTATTGTGTTTTTGTTGAGCAGAAAGCTATGTAAGGAAAATTATCAGCCTCCAAAATAGCAAAGTTTAATAATAAAATGTTTAGGATATTTGCAACTGTAAATAGTTTGGTCAAATAAAAAACGTGAAATACAGCTGTGTTTATTTTTATTTTTCATTCTGTATTAAATATGAGACTTTCCTGTCCTATATTTGAAGTTAAAAGGCTCTGAATGGAGCCAAACTAATACCTGAGATAATTTTTTAACTGCTGAATATGCTTTTATCTGGGTGGGCTTTCTATTGGCTTCTCCCAGTGCCCTGATGAACAAAAGTACTGGCAAAGCATAGATGAGCATTCTGACCTCAGAATGTGGAATTTGCCCTTGTGTCTCACTTCCACTTAGAAGAGACAATACAAAACCACATAAATGATGCTGCCACTCAAAATAAGCAAATATCACTTCAAATACATAAAACTTGCAGATACATACTTGATCAGCAGATGAGGAAGCAATGAGAGCACCAGTGCATGGTTCTGCTCTACAACCATTAATTTATATGCAGCAAATGTGTATGGGTCTGAAGACAAAAATAATGTTCAGCATTGTACAGTTGTAGAAATAGATCTGCAAAGAAAATGCATTAGTCAAAAAAGTTAAGCTTCTGATGAGACACAGCGCAGTTCTTTACCCACAGCTATACTGCCAGGGATGTTGCACAGGCCCATGAGCAAAGCAGAAGTGGACGCCCCCCCCCCCCCCCCCCCCCAAAATGAGTGAGAGACCCAGATTAGTTAGCCACCACGCAATTAGAAAACAGCATGCATGACATGACTGAAAGATGAGCAACGCGTGAGACCAGAACAAATGGCCTGTGGGACAATATGGGGCAGCTGTGGGGAAGTAAGCCAGGACTTCGGGGCTGCGGCAGGTTTTGGCATCCCTCCTTCTAGGAGGGAAAAATGGATGAAACATAAAGGAAGGAGTGATCTATAGGGGAACTGTGGTGAATGCACATAGATATCTGAATATTAATACATTCTTTATTCATTTTGTTTTGCTGTAAAAGAAGAGTATGTCTAAAGATAAATGAGTATTGTTGTTATAAATGTTTTCTGACACACATTTGCTACCACGGCCAGAGAGAAAATGGATCAATAACCTTAAGTACTAATTTCCGGAGCTGCAACAACACAGTCCTTTCAGAGACGTAAAAACTGCAGCCAGGATTCTTGAACACTATCTAGAAACAATCTGCACTAGTTTGATGCCTCCTAAAAATGATAAAGTTCTGTTTCCACATACAAAACAGGAATTCTGCATGTTTGAGATAATGTGATTGACCAGCAATACCCTAATTCTCATCACATTTTGTTTTGTTGTTAATGTTTCTAAAGAAAAGAAAAAAAATCAAGCAGTCTTTATCTGAAATTACATTAAAAACAAAATCTTCCATGTGTCAAAATTACTAACACCACCAGCAGCCCATCTGGATTCCTTCCACTCCCAGAGGAAGATCAGAATTAGGATGAATTAGATCCCTTCCATACCATTATACCACTTTGCTTGTCTCAAAATGTGAGAGGAAAACTGTTAACGCTGAGGCCAATTTGTTGTTTATGTCATCTATTTGCATACTTAATTAATGTAAATTACCAGCCGCTACAGAAGTTTCAGACAATGACAACAGTTACGCTCCAGTTTTTCAAGTTAAAACCTCCAAGAGGAAAACATGGCTGGTTTCTATTTTCCCTACATCAGTGACAACATTTTCCAGGTTTTATTATTTGATTCTGCTTTTGGAATTAAGAGCCAGAGAATAATTACTTAAGCAGGGAAAAAGAGATTATAATGAGGCTTAGGACTGGGCAGATGAGAATTACCAACGGAAAACATTTCTTTTTCCCATAGACCAAAATTAGTAGTAGATTTTGGCATGACTTGGAAAACAGTACTGTACTGTACTGTGCAAAGAAGCTGTTTCTGTGGTGTCGGCTTTTTCTGCCTTTTTTTTTCCCACTCCTTTTCTGAAAACAGTATGATGTGAAAGAATTTCGTAGTACTAAAATGATAATGGAAGTCGTGAGAGGGCTTTGCAAAACAAGCTCAGTGTGAGTGCTGCTAGAATGAAGCCTACAATGATTAGACTTCTGAATAATCAGGCAAACAGCCCATATTGTAACAAGCACTGTTTATGGGGCTGAAGCAAACACAGACAAGTTTGATTCACATGCCTCAGTAAGCGCAAAAACACTTGTAACAAGGAGCCTTGCAAAGCGAGCAATTAGGGCTATGGAAACAGTCTCTGCCCTACCAAGATCACAAGCTCAGTGAGAGGTGGGAAGTGCTCAGCTAAGCTGGGATGTTCCAGGGAGACGGGCTCTCAGCCCCCAGATAGGCGACAATGGCAAAACCAGCCCCTGACTGGGACTCTGTTCCCTATACAGCTGCATCAGCAAAATGTTGCCAAAAATGTCTGAGCAGAATTATATTAAAAACACGCAAAAAAGCCCTACGAAAAAGTGCTCTAAATTTTTGAGAATTTCTAAAACCATTGCAAAGGGCATAATTTTGTTAAGCGGCACTTTTTGGGCTTTATTACTAAAATGTAATGTAAAAAATTCCAGCTGCAGCAGCTGAGACACAGTTTTCTGCTTGCTGTAAACGTGGATGCACAGAATTGCCTGGGTCTAGAAGTACCTCACAGATATATTTACTCTACACAAACATAATATTCCAAATGGATGGGTCTGCTCCAAAAACCCCAAGGGTTGTCATGCCGTAATTTGGGCCAGTTGCGATTGTTACTACGATTCTCCAAGGAAGAGGCTCACCCTGCTTCAAGTACGGATCACCAGGGTTTTGTGTTGTCCTGTAACAAAGCACATACAGGGATAGGAGTGCCCAGCTGTCAGGGGTTTTTTGTTTTCCTATCCAGTTTTCCTATCCAGAAATGCACCCTACTCCTGAGTGCAATCAAAGGTAGCCCTTTAGCCGCTACTGCTTCAGTATTTGACTGCAACTTCTGTGTCTGACCACAGCAAAATGCTCCTTTTCTGGGCATTGGAATGGAATTCACTGGTTGTAAATGACGTAGGATACTCTTTCAGCATCAACAATTTTTGATCACCTATCTTCTTATCCTTTAACAGAAGAAACAATGGCAATGTGTTGCATTAAATACACTGGAGAAGCTTCAGCAAGATTGAACTCACTGTCCTAAAATGTGTGCAGCTTTTCATTTTCTCCCTGTCTAAACTGTAGTAATGTTGATCTGGTGCACAGTGTCAGCTTTTTTCTACCAGTTCCTTTTTCTTCTTGAAGGCCTGGTGGCCCTGACATCTTAAGACCATTTTGCAGTCTATTTCTGACCTCCTTACTTTTACCAGTTTAGTGTCTTGTGTGAATCTGGCTGTATTAGAAATCACAAAACACAGGATGGTACAAACAGAGAGATAGAGCAAAGAGACACCTACTCTTAGTTCCTTACTTTAACATCACTAAGTCCATAAGGACTTGGAAATACAAAATGAACACAGTTTACAGCTGGTTGGAAGATTCACCACTATTGTTCTTGCTTCAGCTTTGTGAAAGCAGCAGTGCCACAGACCCCACGGAGATGCTCTGCTGAGTGCCAGGCAATCTGTTGTTGTAATAAAGCAGATCACTGCATGTCAGAACCTCATTTCCATGAGCTTGTTGTGTGGCCTTATCATACTTGCTTGCCAGTTAGGGATGCTACTGAAATGCAATAATTATTCATGAAATGCAATAAAATATTCTAAATACATCCAAGTCAAATCAAACTGATTTGCATTTTATCCACTTCAATTCTGTTATTTCTTCCATGTTAGTGTGCTAGATTTCTCTGCTAGTCAAGACATGTCTCTTGAAAATCATTACACTTTGATTCCTGTTTCTTCTGTATATAATCAGACGAGAATTTGAAGCTAAGTTTACAAACCCCCTCTTGAGCCCCAAAACTTGTTCTCTTTCCAGCTGTATCAGGTAGGACAAGAAAAAAGATAACCCCTACCTGTAAACTTTGCCATTTTAAGAATTCTAAAATATTTTAAATATGTATTTAAATGTATTTAATATGTTTTTAAACTTTTAACATACAGCTCTTTACTACAAGTCTATTAGGAACTGTCAAGCAAAAATCAGAACGTTTAACTAATGTCTCTGAACTGTTAATGCTTTCTATGAAACTCCAAGGACATTAACAGCTTTCTTTCACATTAAGCATATTTCAAAAGTAGTTAAAAATCAGTTCCTTCATGTAAGCTGTGTAAGATTAGTACTACTTTCCAAAAATGATATTGCCAGGAGATGGCACCTGCTATACATATTTGATGGTGCCGAAACAACAAAGATGTACAGGCTGCTCTAGAAGAAAGTAGATACATAATTGATTTTGCCCACTCTGTGTTCCAGGCTCTAGACACTGGGGATATATTTGTTATATAATGACACTCAGTTACTTCAATAAAAGCAGAATGTAGCCTCAATCTCAAATACAATCACAAGAAAAAACGCTGTTTGTTACACAGTAAGTGTGTATTACAGAACTATCATTTCCTCTAACCCATGATCATTCAGAATTGACATGGTTCCACTTAAAACTTTGTGTTTGCACCCTCTTTCCTACAAATTGAAATGATGTGTTTGTCCTCAACATCAAAAACTTCAACAGGAATATTTTGCCTTCTTAGGTAAAGCAGGTGGTTTATTTAAAACTGAAACTTTGAATTCTTAAATATTAGGATTTTGCCTTTTCCTCTTTTGTTCTCTTTCTGCCCATTCTTTAGAACAGCAAATCTTTAGTTTTACCCATCTTTGTAGCATTTTCAAGCATTTTTGCTTCATAGCAATCATAGTGACAAAAGGAGACGGAAATTATAAAAAATGTCAGAAACCTGGCCACTATGTTTTATCTCTCAGTCACAAAAAAGAAGTGGGAGATTCTCTAGAATGGATCTTTCTCTGCCCATAGATTCAATTATCCCCCCAGGCTGGTAGTGATTGTGGATTTTCGTAAAAACATTCCCACCTTAGCACCCGTTTTTCACAAATGTTCAGGATAACTTAAGTTTTGAGACAGAAGCTTTTATTGTAAAGTAGGGCAAATTGCCTGTGTCTGGACAACTCTGAGTTAGCAGTGGGGCAGAAGTTCCAAGACATCTTTCACAGCATCTGTGAAACCTGAAGATACAGTAGTTAATGATGTCCCTGTTCGCTCGCATATGTCCTGCGTACTGGCAAGAGCATTCAGTAAAACAGAGGGCTGTGGGCAGGTCAGAAGGCTTTGGAAAATATGATTCTTGCTAAGTGCTATCAGGAGGAGAAGAAGAACCATAAGTAAATCCTTTGGGAATACCTGTGAGGTTTTTCTTGCAGAGATTCAAATGCTTGAATGACTAAGTCTGTGCCTTTCTGGGAAGCAGACACAGTCCACCTATAATATTTTTTAACCTATTATTTTCTCAGTATAAATGGTTCATACACTATTGTATTCAGAGAAGGATAACAAAGTACTGGTGGGGAGAAAGAAAGATTTTAGGGACCTCTTTGGAGAGTACAATTTAAATTATGTGCCAAGATGTGCAAGTTCTGGAAGGACCTGTTAAACTGAAGGCTCCAGAATGCAGGCAAGGCAAGATCTCTCTGCCAGATGTGAATTTTTTAAAACGAGATGAGCCTACAAGAAATGCTTGTTCACTGCTTCCTGCTGTTGCTCTCCAAAATCAGTAACTCCATCTCCCCACTTCCAAACCTTTGCTCTCCCAAATCCAGATGCTAGGTTTTGGCCTCAAAATCACTGCTCTCTCCAGGAATCTGAAATCTTTACACGTATTCTTGATTTCTATATAGTCTATAGTCTAAGATTTGATGAGACTTCTTGGATTTGCTGGATTTCTGCGCTGCTGTTTAAAAAAGTTCTATAAAATCAGAATTAGTATCCTGTCATACTTTCATTCAAATAGTAATTCATTCCTTTTAAGTCACTACCTCTAGATGCTGGCATTTTCTCACCATATTAGGACAATGACTTCAATGGAAAAAACCTCAGGCTCTTTTTACTGTAAGGAAAATCTGTGAACTAACAGTCAAAAGAGTTTTCATTAAAATCCATGTAGATTAAAAGGCTAAAACATTCAAATTAGTAGACAAGGCAATCCTCCTAGGGGGAAAACAACAAGGCAAACATTGATGTTCTGAACAGCACACAAAAATGAGAAAACATTGGAGGTTTAATTCTGACAGTGTACTGAAAATAAACTAGCTCAAAATGTCAAATGGTGAACAAACTTCACTTTTAAGCACTTCATTAAAACACACTCTAGGCTTAGATATACGATAGGAGTACAGAGCACTGAGGCATGCAGTTTAACACCCTATTAAGAAGTTCTCATATGCAATTCCTACCTGACACTACCTAAGATCACCATCCAATTAGCAATAAGGCCAGAAAAATAGCTTAGCTATCTTGATTTCCTATCCCCCAAGCTATTTGTTCAATCAGAGTTACATCTCAGCCTAGTGGTATTTTGTGTTTATCTCTTCCAATTTCATGCCTTCAAGCATTTTTTACAGTAGCTATAGGTAGTACCTGTCTGTTATTTCCACTTTGCCCGTGGAGAAATTGAAGATACTTGTCTCAAACAACAGAACTGCTCATGAACAGTTTAAGAAGTAACACTGAATCCCCATTTACAGTTGACTACCAGGTGCAGATTAAATGATCATCGATACAGGTAGGAATCTTGACACAGACCTGCAATTTTTGATCGTGGCAACAAGTGCAAATATCAGAGCAAACTCCTTTACCTGTTTTTTTAAGTATAGATCTGCATCCAGGTACTCTTTCTTTGGGTTTGAGGATCAAACTCCTTAAGAAAACCAGTTCCCAAAGCTCCCATATATGGGAATATTTAATCAGTAACTTAAACTCAAGTACTAATCAGGATACTTATTTGATAATTGATTATTAAAACTATAACTACATCTTTATTGTCATTATAATTGAGGGTTTAATTCTATAGCAAACAGACATACAATTTGCATGTGCATAAAACTCAGTGGGTGCTCTTTTAAAAGTCAACTAAATTTAATATACTTAACAAAAACTAGGTTATTAAATACAAATTAAAGCTGGAGACACACAAACTGTAATGTTGCCCTGTTTTATATTCTTGGGTTACTGCATCAAGGATCATTTTTTAAAACGAGTTCACAAGACTTTTAAACAACCATCCCAGCATGTGATGGGGAAATAAGAACATCACAGTGATAATCACCGTGCAACTTATTAGTAAAGCTCTGTGGAGTAGCTCGCTTATAGCTATAATAAACCAAATTTTCTTCTTGAAAAGAAGCAAACTAGTTGCTGGTGCAACTAGCTCCATATTTAAGGAATTCCCTAGAGAATGACAGATTTTTAAGTAAAGAGAATCAACATATATTTGGAGTATTAGAGTTTATTAGTTGATAAGGGGGAAGATCCTCTCATGGATTCCTGTCAAATTAAATATTAATATCTAAAAAATATCAGGAATAAATTACAGATGCCCAGTGGAAGAAGTCTACCCGTGAGATCTGTACTGTACACAAATTATTTGCAAACCACTGTAAATCTGGAATGAATAAAGTCACAGCTGATACTGCCCTGTTCAAAGCAGCTAATCCTAAAGGTGAGCATGAAAGTTATAGAAAAGGTTTTACAGTCCTGAGTGACTGAAGAACAACACTGCTGAAGAATCATTTCTGTTTCTGATAAGATCAGAATGAGCAGGAATGGAATGAAATTATCAGGTAACAAACAAAGTGAAGTGCTTTTTCACGAAGGATGAAAGAAAAATATGGATTCCCATGCTACAGTAAAATTCAGACAGCAAAAATACAAAAGGTGTTGAAGAGGAATTTTTTGAATTTTAGAGCATAAGCACTTTAGTAAATAATGGATGTGATGGTCCAACACAATCCTGAATTGTTTATGCTAATAGGAAGTAGCTGGATTTTTATGACATACTACATTACAAAATAAACTGAGTAAGCTTCAGATACAGACTCAAGGCATTCACCTCTACTTTGCTGAGGGTGTTTGAGCCAGGCACCATACCTACCCTGGGACTTGGCCAAATACTCCACAAAATTACATGAGGGACATGTTTTCACTTAAAATGCAAAATCAGCACTTCTCCTAGTCATTATCGGCTTAGACTGCAAAAAGGCAAAGAAGAGCCATGCATCACCTACACCCCAAAATGCCCATATTTCTCTTACACCCTGCAGATAAAGTGAAGGTAGATGCTCTAGAACACCACCCTGCAATGTTGAAGTTGCAGCAACAGATCCTATTTCACATCCTAGTTTAGAGACCAAGCTACACAGGAGCTAAAGCAGATTAACTCACATCAGACTACTAAATCCTAGGAGCCTAAAAATAACATTCTGTATGTTTGCTTTTCACAGTCACATAAAATATGCTTTGGTTTTCATCTATTCACTAGAACTTGGGTAGGATTTTATGCTAAGCGGTTGCTTCATTCCTGGAAGAGCCTCTGGTTTGAATCACAGGGGCCTTTTTCTTTCCCTTAGTTGATGCTTTTAGGGCCCTCATTATTGTTTCCATTCCACTCTCAGATGTACTGCAGTAAGGTATGTTGCTGCATACTCTCTTTTTGTGCAGGGGGTTGTATGCAGCAGTCTCTGCAATAGAGGTGTCCCCTGAGCTCATCCCCTGAGAGGAGCTTCTTGCCTTTCCTAGGACCATGACCTGGAGTCTCCCTGTCACACAGCTGTACGTGTGCCATGCTGTCCTCTGAGCCACCACACTGGCCTGTGGGGCAGCTTTTAAAGCAAGAGCATTGCTCAAACTTGGCATGTGACACACTCAGGAAGATATAATTTTCATATTGTATCTCCTTACCAATTGTAAATCAGTCATTTTAAGGATGCTTTCCATTCTTGCTTCCCTTCAGGCATCTCTTATTTCTCTCTGGAAAAAGAAAAGATGTAGTTTATGGCTAACTGCAGGACTGAAATGACATTTGTAATAGCAACAGCAGGCAACAAATGTGTCCCTAAAGTGGCAATATGGTGCCTTTTGTTTTGTTTTAAGACTTTGGAGTGATAGACAATTTGTCTTTCTGAGCTGCAATTTGAATAGTTACAGGGAATTTAGAAGACAATGTTATGCATTTTCAGTAATAAGGACTGCATAGTCTGACCTGGGCCCTTTGAAAATTGAATGGCAGGAAAAGACAATCAGGAGGACAAAATACTGATTATTATGCATAGCGTTATTAACAATGAAGCTTAATAGTAGTGTTTGGGTTTGGTTTTTTTAAACTTCCTTGCAGTCTTCTTTTATTTTTAGTTAAAGAAGACAAACCAAATACTTTCTGGTCACCCGATATTTTACACGAAATTGATCTCTGGCCCATTTGTGGGAACAAACAAAGCCTGCCTGGAAAACTTTTGATATTAGAAAAAGAGATTTTATATACAAATATAATGGTTTACATAAAAGAGAAACTCAAACTCCCCCATGTAACTATTTAAAGGACTGATATTGCCACTCTATCGACATGAGTAATGCAGCTTGCATCTCTCTGAAGGGATGCCAAGGAAAGTGTATGTCCCTGACCATGTCCCAGTGCCCAGACATAGACAGGTACAGCACAATCCCCTCATCACATACAGGACAAACGCCATTTCAGGCACAGGAATGCATCAGGACAGGAGATATGGAAGCCACAAGGTGTTTGGAGCTTTCCAGCTGTCTTTTCTTTCCCTCAAACTGAACTCTCAGAGCACCTCACAGGGGCAGGTGCATGGAAAAGGAAAAGGATACGGGATGAGACAGCTGAGCACCTGTAGCAGCCACTGACTTCAGCTGCAGTTGTATGAGCTCACATTTCTAAAACCACTGTGCCAGGAAGACTAATGCTGTGGTGCAGATTTTGGTGTCTGCTGATCTGAAGAAGGGATCTCTGTCTGCATACCTCCTGGTTAAGAATTTAAGGGTGAGAAACAACAGGCACCCGGTGGAGATCCCCTTGCACGGGGATGGGGCAAGAGGTGCCTGAGCAGCATCAGTAGCTGCTAGCTGAGAGCCACCCACCCATGTCTTTGTGGCTGTAGGTCATCATTCACTCGGCAGCCCTTCTACTTCTTACTTCACTTCTGTCAATGACTGCAATTTCACTTTTCTTTCTGTATCACTTGCTTTCTCTCTCTCTTTCCCTCTCCCTCTTCTAAAACTTCTGTGATGTCTTCTTATACTTCCCTTTGCTTATTGAAAGGAAAACCTGGGATGATCATGCTGGTATATTATTTGATCTTTCAAAACATCCACCAGAATTTCAGCACTGTCATGGGTGACATTTTATCAAAATTATTTAGTAAGATGATTTGTTTCTATTTGTAAATGTGTTCTTAAGGGGACAACTCTCCTTTAACAAAATGCAAAAATTAAAATTAAAGCAATAAAACAGATATTAAAATCTCATTAAAATTAATCCCTGAATACAGTATTTTCAATATAAGATCATTTCAACATTTGCCATTATTCCAGGCTCTACATGTTTTCCCAAACGAAAATACACTTAAGGCGTGGTTGATGTTAAGAATATAGATCAGTATTACTACATTAAGATTATTTAGGTAGATTATATGTCATCCTTGTACTGAGGGTGCTAAATGAGAGAAATTAAGGTTAAGGATTACAACGACACATTTTAAGGATGACAATGTCTGAATAGGGCGTTTAAACAACCTTATTTCTGTCCTCTTTTTCTTGCACAAAGTCATTCAATGTCTGCCATAAAAATACTTCTGTATGCAGTCCTAAATTAGACTAAACTGTCTTTTCCAAGTAGATTACACTCTAATGCTTTATGATTATTATGTCAATGTTAAAAGCTGGGTTTATCTCCTGAATTTTCCTATTCTCACATGCTGGTGGGGGGAGCTGAAAACCCACCCCAGATCAGTTTCTCTCTCCCAGATCTCAGCTGTTTTCAGATAGGTGGGGTGAGTGTCTGGCTGTCACAGGGCCACAGGCGACAAGGCAGCAGGGGACCAAGTGTCTCCAGCTGAGGGCAAAGAGCGGGAGCTCCTCTCGTGGTTGCCATGGCAGCCAGAGCCATCCCCACACCAGGCTCTGGTAACGGGCACACCGTGATTCCACACTCGCTGCCTTCCACTTGCCCCTCATCCAGCGATGCACTGCTTGCTTGAGGTGCAATTGCCAGAAATCAGGCTCCCCTTTAAGCTACTGTGGGTCTTATACTTCCATTCAAATTCCACAATGTGTGCCATGGTGTGCAATGTATTCACTATTTACCCCTGGGATGAGATTCAAGCATTTCTATTACCCACATTCAATACAAATTGTGTTGCCAGTGGTTTTACAAGGCTTGGCTATGATCCTAAGCAAACTTTTTTTACTTGAAACTACTTCGCTAGATTCCATCACTGTCCCTTATTTTCCTCAAGCTTTCTCGCAGACTCAGGGAGATGATAATGACATTCTGGCATAAATACATCGATAATGTACTAATCCTGTGCTGGAATTTCACACAAGAGTGTAAACTGTTTTACTGACCTTTGTGAGATAAATAAATGGCTGCAAAATACGGTAACATCAGAATTCCTGGAATTGTTCTGTTTTCTGTATAAATGTACCAGTAGCCACTTGCTTAGTTTGTAGGCTGTGCACTGCCTCATGCATAACAAATCACAGAAATATTAATGTAAAACTACTGCTGTCTCTCTTAGTGCATTATCATCACATTATGAAGCTTTCAATTGATGATCTTTCTCATGTTCTTAGACAACCTTGACCTTCAGTTTTTAGTGAGGTGAATAATATTACACCACATCTAAAGAGAACAGTGTAATCATCTTTTCTATTTGCAGCCAAAGACAGTCAACACTATTTGATACAATCAGCATGTGTCTTGATACTGAAGGCACATGGTGACAAGTCTAACTGAATGTAGTTATTTGGCTGTCATGAAATGCACCTTATGGTGATAAACTTCAGCCATAAAATTGGAAGACTATCACATAAACATGTTTCATGAAGAAATACACTAACAGAATTCACTGCTGGTTTATAGTTGGAAAACTGTGCTCTATTTATTATGCTGCAATTTTTACAGTAAGTCAGGTTCCAAAGCTCATTACATTTTACAATGAAGTAATTATGGGGTGTTGATTCTTCTCCTTCAACCAACAGGTCTATCTAATTAGTGTACAATATACTGAAATACCACGATTAAGGGTGTGTAAAAGGATACTAAGACTGGATGCAGCTTCAGTGTACTTAGAAGCAGGGAGAACTGCAAAGCTAGTCCCCCACTATGTGCTTGGGTCGGGTACCTCACAAGCACCTCCTCTGCCTTTGCACCCTCTCCTCTGCATGTCCTAATGCAGACAACACAATAAGCATATCAAGGCAGTTTACATTTGTATGCCTTAAATCTTGATACAAACCCAGCATTTTCTTTTCATTACTTATCAGGCGTTTTATCTTTTAGATAAATTTCTTCTCCCTCTAATCTTAAAGGATATGGTGTTCATAGCACTTACTGAAGGTTAAGCTATAAAACTACCCAAAACAATAGCTTCAATAAACTCACAGACATTGTCTTATCTTCGGCATAAGTCAGCCTCACTGCAGTGCAATGTTTCTAGCTTGGCATTTTATTGGTTATGGGAGATGTTCTGAGACACAAGGAGTCTCAGTTCTGCTGGAAGTCAAAGAGAATTTGAGACTTACCCTCCATTTGTGCTTTTGAAGATTCCCACCGTGAGTTTGAATGGTTGCCTGTGAATAAGATTTGGAATATGGGTCACTCTTCTACTGAATGAACAATCCTGCAATTAGCAGTAGCAGGATGTGGGTATTACTGTGCTTATAAAACATTCACCCAAAGAGAGTGACTTTATATAAGAGAGGCTATGATCATGGGGTGTTCTTAGGCTGCCCAGGTAAACAGTGGAGCACAAATGGTGTTTCAGGAGTATTCTCAAAGCGAGGGGTTTCTTGGTACGTATTTGCCCTGCTCCACCTTGAAATGTGTAAATTGGACAACATGCAGAGGTGCCCTGGAATGGCAGAAAGAGAAAGAGATTGATGAAAGCTATGCTTTAACTATTCAAGAAGAAAAGCAGCCCCCTTTGGGCCATTGCAACTCAGAAAAAATGTAAAATACATAAATCTCAGATGCAGCTCACATATCTGCTAGAAGAAGAGGAAATAATTAAAATAGTCCTGACTTCTTTTTTTTTTTTTTTTTTTAGATCAGTAAGGTTAGCCTTCTCTCAGAATTATTTAATCTTTTCAGACCTCTTGCAGCCATTCATGACATTAGACAGCCTTATGATGATAAAGATAAAATTAATGCCTCACTTTTATGTAAGACTTATCAGGCCAACATTAATCATTACTTGGTTAATTCAATAGACAAAGAAAAATAATCAAGTCTCAAAGAAACAGGGAATGTTTTTACAGGCCCGTTACATCTACACATTTGCTAACCTTGCTAGAGCTACTGAAGCTCAGCAGAGGTGATTAATACAACAAAAATCATATTATTCTTTGCTAAAAAGCAGATTTTAGTAGATGAAGTAAAGTTTCAGAGAGGCCAAGCAGGGGTTTTTGTGGTCAAGTTAATAAAAAACTGAATCTTCTTGTCAGCAATAAACTGGAAAATTCTAAGAATTCTGATGAAGAACTGATTAAAAGAAGGTAATTTCAAGATTTCTAGGAAGATTATTTTTCTTCTTTTCCTTCTTTTCCTTTTTTGATTCATATCCTGATATTCATAGAATCATAGAACAGTTTGGATTGGATGCGATCTTTTAAAGGTCATCTAGTCCAGCCCTCCTGCAATGAGCAGGGTCATCTTCAACTAGATCAGGTTGCTCAGAGCCCCATCCAACCAGATCCTGAAGGTTTCCATGGATGGGGCATCCACCACCTCTCCATGCATCCTGTTCCAGTGTTTTACCACCCTCATTGTAAAAAACTCCTTCCTTATATCCCACCTAAATATACCCTCTTCTAGTTCGAAACCGTTGCCCCTTGTCCTCTTGCAACAGGCCACAACAAAAAGTTTTTCACCCATCTTTACCATAGGCCCCCTTTAGGTACTGAAAGGCTGCAATGAGGTCTGCCTGGAGCCTTCTCTTCTCCAGGCTGAACAACCCCAATTCCCTCATCCTGTCTTCCTAGGAGAGGTGTTCCCTTGTCCCTGAGGGCAGTTTCTCAGGGGGTAGCAGAGTAACTAGAATATGCATCAATGCTGTGATGTTGTTTTGCCTTTTGTGTGCCCATACATTAAAAATTTGTATCAGTCTACATTTAAAAAAGTAGAAAATCAGAAATGCCATTGTTCACAAAAATAAGCAAAACCCGCAGTTTCATTTGTATCCCATGATGTAAAAAAAAAAAAAAAAAAAAATTAGATGGGAAAACTGTGTGAAAAATTACAGTACAAGACAGTCTGACTAGAGATAAGAGTTTTAGAAATATGAGATTGCCCTCACAGAACTGGGTATATTCACATGAAGAAAGTAATTAGAAAATGACAGATAAACATCAGGGCAGAGACCACTGGGGAGTTATGATAAATTTCTTGTTCCTCTGATCATTAATCAAGAGATATAGGTGTTGTTGATCTCTTGAGATAGGAGAATCCTGGATTTCCGTCTCTGTTCCGCGAATTATTTATGTTCTCATGGTATCCCCTTTTCAGGTCTACTGTAGATTTGAAGCATTCCATTTAGTTAGTTAGAACAAATGAAATGCTAAGAGATTAAAAAAATATGCAGAAATTAGAACAGCAGATGGACAAGGCAACGTAAGACCATGCATCTGGTAAAGGAAAATGTTAAGCAGCAGAAAGCACCTTTCATACAATTCCTACCACACCGGTATAAAAGGTTTTACCAGGTAATAACACAGCAGGCTGACCATTTGGTGGGTTTTTTTTCAAAGTGGGCTTTGGAATTTTAGACAGATTTTTGGATTTTGGCTTTCAATTGTACTTAGTCCTAGGGGAATTAATTATAAATATGAAATAAATGTACATTAACAGATAGGTCAGGACACAGTTTGAACCTTTTAAATACAAGATTTTAAGATTGCTGCAGTCTAGACCTGATTAGAGATGAAAAACAAGTAAGATTAAATGACCAGATCCCATCACAGTGGTGGATTAATTGCCCCAGGTGTTCCTTATGATGTGCCATGATGTTTAATGAGTTCATTAATGACTTGGAAAGGTGAAAGGATAGCATTTCAACAAAGTCTGTTGAGGAGACTTGCAAAAGGACCTGAGGTGATTGTAGAGAATACTAAGGAAACTTAAATAATACAGGTGAAAAGTCAGAGCGGTAACAAAGAGCTTCAAAATCCAGCTGCAGAGAAAAATAATCTGTTCAACTTGGAAAGCACTAAGCTGATTATATCATCTAAAGAAGACCTGGGACTTCACTGTACACAGATTAATGTGCAACTGCAGTTGAAAAAGCAAATCAGCTGCAGGACTGTGCAATGGGTTGTGGCAATCACGAATGTGGAGAGCAGTGGAGTGGCACTACAGGAACAGAGATGTAACACGGTGGGCTACGTGTCACCCAGCCTCCACATGGATGCTGAGGAGGAAAGGAAAGAATCTCCCTAGAGATGATAGAGGTTGCTCACTGCACATACGAGTCTGTAGGATACTGCATGTTCTAGAGCAATAAGGGACCTTGTTTGTAAAGAAAAGGAGTCATTCAGTGCAAGTAAGCAGCAGAAAGCTCAACTCTTTTTCAGTATTTCAGGCGTGAAATTCATTTCAGGTGTGAAATTCACTGCCATTAGAAATCATTGAGACTAAGAATTCAATAAGACAAAAAAGAACCGAATGATCATATACATATCAAGACTATATAGACCTATTACAACTAATGATTTTTAAAAATGATAAATAGCTATCATGTAGCTCATGGCTGTGAGGTTTTTCACCCACTCATTGGCTGTGAGGTTTTTATAACTTCCTCTGAAACTCAGGATGCTGGATGTATTATCTGGACAGCAGAAGCTGAAGATAACTTACATTTTTGAGCCCAATACAGAAAAAATACTTATAGTCCTACCATAACGTATTAATAAAGACAACAAATATATACCAAGATAATCTTTAAAATTACTGACCTGATCTTTAAAAATCCACTTATTTGCTTATGCCTATCTAAACGCAGACCATTGCAAACAGAACACCACCTTTCCTCAGCAGATATCCCTCTCAAATGTCAGTTCAGTTGGAAGCTAAGACATGTAATGTTTTCTTTTCTGACTTTGTGTTTCCTATCTTTATTTGTTTGGTCAACGACAATCCCTTTCCTCCTATCAATGCCAACATTTGACAAAATGCAAAAAAGCGCTTCTGAATAGCAATAAAATAACCCACCCTTGCATAACCCCGTACTGATCTGAGAAGATATTTACATGACTTTCAGTCTCATAACCTCCTCCTTAAGCACTCAGCAATACTTCCAGCAGACTGCTGGCTACCAGGTTTTCTCACAAAACTTACAGCTGGGTCAGAGAGAAACACTGATGGAGAAACCCTGGCATAATGTGGTCTTTCCTGTAACGGGGTCTCATGTGCTCAGCATTAAGCAAGAAACACTTCCATGTATGTGAAAGCAGGGGAGTGTTGGCCTTGGGGGAGGCAGAGGAGCAGTGGCTCCTGGGGAGAAAGGCACAGGGTGTCACCTCTCCTCCCAGCCACAGCCTGTGTGTGGCATTGCCACGCTTCCAAACACGAATAAAGGTTTCCAGTGCCACTCTGCTGAAGGTGTGTCCCATGAACACTGAGGTGGGGAGAGAAGGTAGTGTTGGGGGAGTAGTATTTCCTCAGAATGGCACTTTCTTTTGTTTTTTGACATAGCTACTTCCTTGAGCTGCTCCAACCTGTCAGAATGCTGAAAATGTCTTCTGTTCACATCTCAGGAAAAGATGCACGGCTGAATCAAGGAATGGCTGCCTAAGTGACGTGGAATTCTATGATTTGAGCCCCAAAAGGTCTTAAACAGTCAGATTTATTGTCTATCCAATTTTATGACTCTTAGTTGTATTTATTCTCTGATGTTTACCATCAAATGTCTCTACGTGAGCTTTGGTTTGTAGACTTTCATATTGCTAAATCATTTTTTAAGCTTGAGCTGTAGCTTCTGTTCAACATCAATCCCTTGAGACACACCATTACCATGAATCATCTCTGAAAGTACGTTGTGCAATATGAACTTCATGTTGAGTCAATCATTCACTGTGATTGAAAGAAGAGATGACCTTCACAGAAGCAACATATCATAGCTGAATATCCCAGGACCCTCTTCTCTACTGTCAGTCGTGGCTGCTTTTGGAGCTCATGCAGACTTAATCATTGCACAAAAATAGGTTGAAGATTATTTTCCTTTATGTGGTTAGGTCAGTGGAGCTTTAAATAAAGGGTTGACAAAAACTGAGGCCTTTACTGAGTCACAGAGACCACTTTATCACTTCAATGCAGGCTTCACAGTGGACTTGAAGATGAGTTGTACTTTGGTTAGTTTGTTTAATTTTCCTCACTGCCTATCAAGTAAAATCTTTGTTAGAAGTCCTGGCAGCAGATTTTTTTTGGTCTTCTTATTAAACAGGCCTAGATTTGCAGAGGCACTGGGGCATCTCCCTCTGCCAGCTGTGGATCTGGACCTGAGGCCTGGATCCTGCACGCCTGAACTTGTGGTGATAGATGAAGGCATAAACTCGATCACCTTATTAATTTGACGAGTGCCTTTAGTTGGTCAGTGCTTTAGCACAGCTCCCTTTGTAAGAGGAGATGCTGTTTTACATTAGCGCCCATTCCTGTACAACTACTGCAAAAGTGGATCGGGTACAAAACCAGATTTGCTGTTAAAAGGCATAGGTTTTATAACTGATTCTGGTTTGGATGTCCTTTGGGATCTTGGATTTGTCACTCACCCTTCCAGTACATCAGCTCTTTCTCCTGTAAATTAGCCTAATTATATGTTCCTGCTTTATAAAATCAGTGGGAGGCCTGGTTCAGCCTGGTTCAGCCTGGTTCATTCATTAATGATTTAAAAGAGCTTGGAGATTACTGGGTGTAAAGGGGCATAAAAAGGAAGTTAAATGCAAGGGAGAGATTTGAAAGAAAAAGAAAAAAGAGGAAAAAACTGTGTCAGTTGCACACACTTTCACAAAATTAGTTTTTCCCACTCCTCATGTGCCTCATTCCACAATATAATATATTATAGATATTTCCTTTTTCTTTTGATAAGCAGACAGAGTTTGGGGACACTCTTCTCATTTGTGAATATGTCATTTTATTCTGAAGATCATCTGATTTATAAGAGTAATTATCTGCTTCCTAAACAGTATTTCCACTGCTGAAATACCATATTTCAACAAATATAAATACCTCAACAAGACTAAATATGTAGCTTGTATTTGTCTAAGTTCACATTTGCTCTTTATTTTAAAATTAATCAATTACTGCAACTACTTCCTAGATCTTTGAATGAAAAAAATCAACATTTGCATACAAGATTTGGCCGATACATACAGGATAGTCTCAACAGTAGCACGACTTATTGACCCCACAGTAATCTCTTCAATGAATTATGGCCAGCATCAAATATTGATCACGTAATTTGAAATAATTCAAAAAAAAGACACAAAAAACTCTAAAAAGGCAATTACTGAGTACTTTCCCCATACAAAAAGTTTCATCTCAGCTCCTTCTGTTTAATAATGTGACACAACATAAGAATTTTGCCGCTCCAAATTCAAGAAAATATATTATTAAAGTGATTCTGAATAATCCTGCTAGTTGCATAGCTGGATAGAATTGTAAAAATCATGCAAAATCTTGCTGCTGACAATTCGGCAAACGCTAATATGTTAGGACTGCATTCGGGAAAACATTTTTGTATAGTACGTTTGATGTACTAGTGAGAAAAAAGTGAGATGGATCATAGAAAAAACCACTGAGATAGTATTTAAAGAGTAATGAATTGAGGGGTGTTTGCAGCAAGAAATGCCATGCCCAAAGATGGTGATTTCAAATTCAGAATGTTATCCTGTTCATGTCTCATTGTGCAGGATGGGTCAATGTATAGATATGTCCCACTATCATACATATTGCTTATATCCAAAAGCAATTTAATTTTTTCATAGTAGATATTGAAATGAGGGAATATTCTTTGTACATCATCACTTAGGACTGTGGCATTTAAAGGTCATCATGAAAAGTATCTTCCAAACAACTGCTATCAACATCTGAGTATTGACTGATAATGATTATGTATTGCTAAAAGTATTTTCTGTCAAATAGAAATAAATGTTTTTCATATTGTTTTCTGCTTCTCAGAGAAATAGAAAAAGATAAGATTTTCAGTATTTATTCTACTGTCTGCTCATGGATGTGAACAACCCCTTCAGAGTTTAATCTTTATAGCAATATTTTCTCTATAGATATTACAACCTTGAGTTGAGATTTTAACATCAAATACAGTAAATTTTAGTGTTCAGAACTGACAACAGTGATAATAACAAAACATCCCTGAGGCTGTGTGCCAGCAAAGAAGAGTTCTTAAAGTAACAAAATACATAGCATACCATCAAAGACAATTGTCCTCTCTCATTTCTTGAGCCTCTGCCATGATATTTTCAGATTTCCCATAGAAACTAAGGAGAAAGACAGGATAGCTAATTGACAGTAACTAGTTTTAGGTGCAAGCAAAAACTGAAACACAGTCCAATGCAGCGAGATACAGCTCTGTTGGAGGTTGGCTGGCTCCCAGAGAACATATTTGATCTTTTGGCCACCACAAGCCTTGTGGAACCTGTAAGTACAATTGCTAGTTTCAAATCAGGTTGAATCAGGTAACAGTCACATTCCTCTTTATTTTAGAACAGTATCAGACTGTGTCCCAATCACAAACCAGTACACAAGGTTGGGATAAACACTGAACTATGAGGGCTATGGGCATGTTTTGTTATTGGTTTTTTTTTGGGTTTTTTTTTTTTTTTTTTTCAGCAGACAAAATAACCCTTTGCTCCTGCTCTTCCTCGTCTTCTACCATCCCAAATTGGGCAGTAAGGTTGTGTGCTAAGGCAAATCCATGAAACAATCCACTTGTTGTGCTTTTATTTTTTTTTTAAAGTTTGCAAATATAAGAAAAGGAATTATTACCTTGGAGCATGTCAGTGATCAAGTGTACACTATAATCCCATAAACATTTGCACTGGTATTTCAGAGAGGACTAAATGCAGCGTAGAGGGGCTAAAATGGGATAGAAACAAGTAAAAAGGTGCAGACAGTGGAAGGATCCTTTAAACCATATTTATTGTTGGAGAAAATGTCTGTAGAACTACACACTTATGAGTTTTCCCTGGAGTCTGAATGGAAATACAGAGTCTGAATGTTGTTCTGACCTATTTGTAAATATACTTGAGTCAGATACCACCACAAAGGCAGCAGCAAAGCTCAGAAGATAGCATAGGGGTGATGGTAGTGTGGCTAAGGGACAGTGTTTCAGGACTAGGTAGTGGGTAGAAAAATTTGAAATTGTGATTAGGCATTATGAGCAGTCACCTTTTGACTGATTCTTAATGTGTTCAGACAAGCAAGAACTGATGATAAATTCTCTGAGGATAAATAGAAACATGAGGCGAATTTCTGTTGATATTTAATTTTTTCTGCTGCTGGAAACAACTCACCAAATTCAAAGAACTTAATAGCTACTTAGCCTAAAATACTAGCACTTTTACACGCAGCAGAACTGACACAGAAAGCATGAGTCGCCCAAGGAAGTAGCTTCATTATTAATTATGGTAATTATTTATGATGTATTTGTTAAGCAGTGACAGTGCACTTAGGACTGTATACAGCCTGAAGCAAGCAGGTGCTGACCATCTGCATCTTGTGTCTTTGGTGGATACTGAAAGTGTTGACAGGGGACTCTAAGCTGGAAAGGAAACTACTCAGATACTCATAGAAGGTGTTTAATCTCTTGAAATACTTACATTGTTTTAATACCTAATTGTTAAAAAGTTTGAATGTTTTCTAATCATTTATTCTTACAAAGAAGCAACAAATAATATTACTTGTATTAATTAAGCTGTATTAATAAATGGGACACTGAGATTTGCATGACTAGGGCATGATCATCCCCCTGTACTCAGCCTGAATCCTGTTCAGGTCTGGGCCCTTCACTACAATAAAGACACTGAGGTGCTGGAGGGTGTCCAGAGGAGGGCAATGAAGCTGGTGAAGGGTCTGGAGCTCAAGTCTGATGAGGAGTGGCTGAAGGAGCTGCGGTTTTTCACTCTCTACAACTGCCTGATAGAAGGTTGTAGCAAGGTGGGGATTGGTCTCTTCCCTCAGGTAACAAGCGATAGGACAAGAGAGAATGGCATCAAGTTGCACCAGGGGAGATCTAGGTTGGATACAAGGAAAAATTTTTTAACAGAAAGAGATGTCACATATTGGAAAAGGTTGCCCAGGGAAGTAGTTGAGCCACCATTCCTGCCTGGAGGTATTTAAAAAGCATGCAGATGTGGCACTTAGGGACATGGTTTAGTGGTGGGCTTGGCAGTGTTAGGTTAATGGTTGGAGTTGATAATTTTAAAGAACTCTTCCAACCAAAATGGTTCTGTGATTCAAAGGAATAAGACACCTAAGGTTTAAATGCAGCTTCCCACAGTTTTAATCATTTCAGTCCAGTCTGCTTCTTTTAGCTGAGATCTACTCATTCTTGTTCCCTCCCCTTCCAATCTTGCTCCTTTCCCATAGTCCCTTCCAACCAGCTACCCATCTGCTTGCTCAGGATTTTTATTGTTGCTGCACTGTAACTCACCTCTGGCACTGATGTGTAAGGAGCTGCTCTTCATTTATTGGAAACTAGTGGTACATCCACTAAATTTACTGACTGTCTCCTCATTTAGAGTACTCCTCAGGTACTAGGCTATATGTATTTTTCTAAACACTAGGGTCATGAAAACATTTCTTAATGAATTAACATAGGTAAGCTTTTTGGAAGACTTGATACTGAAGTAGGGATGTGAAAGACCAGAGGATCAGAACTGGAAGGAAATTCCACACTTATATGTATCAGCAAGACAAATAAAGTATGATTACGGATGATGTAAAAGAGTGTAAGAGTGGTATTTAGACAGATCTGTGAAGTGTAAAGGTAGGAAGACTATATCGATTCTCAACTGGCAATGAATGAATGACACAGTAGAAAAAATAATATGGTAATAAAATAAATATCCTGTTCACAGGCTCAGAGGTACAGCTGAATTATCCCAGGTGTTTGGGGTATTATATTTCAGTTGAACCACGGTAACTGACTGTCCACAAAGTTTTCACTTATGGGAAGCATAAAGTAAAATGTGCTGGCTTTAACCTCTGCTACAGACTTTCAGCAGGCTCAGGAGATGCATCTGGTATGGGTATTTGGCAGTGGTTTAAGTCATCATGACTCAGTTGTTCATCCAAGTTCTTAGGTACGCAGGTATGGGCACACCAAATTTTGCTATTTGCTATCTTCAGAATATGGGAGATTGCAGATTCACTGTTCTTCTGCATAAATGATTGAAAAGACACATTTCGGATCAGTGATTTATTAAAAACATAGTCCAGACATCCCCCAACAAATAAGTGGAGCTGAAGCAAATGTAGTGAGCTCTAAACGGAGAGCCCCCTGATGTGTCAGATCTGTAAGTGCCCTGGAGAGGCAAAAAGCCTCAGAGCTGTTCTGTTCACTTGTCTGTGACGGTTTCACACCATCAAACTAATCCAGGGAGGAGCAAGCCCCAACATTTTCATTGGCACCCGTACATTCCACATGCTTATTTACTCTGACTATCATCAAACTAAAGATAAATCTGGCGTCAATATTGGTTTTTTGAAAGGCCTACCAGACAAGATAAACTAAATACAAGATGCAGCATTCTTTCTGAGTTCACATAACGGGGGAATTTCAAAAACTATAACAACTGCCTCTCTTACCAAGGATTTGTAACCCATAATTACATTGATACATGTGCCATGTCAGCAACAGCAGTGAAATTCATAGTATTTTTTATGTGAAATGTACTGTTTTATTGCATTAATTCACATTTAATGTGTACACAGTAATAACCATAAAATATGATAACCAAAGTTATGTATTTTCTTCAGAACCTTCATTTAGAGAGCTTTCAAAAGAGTCCAAGAAAATTAAAATATCAGTCAGTTTACCTGCAGGATATAGAGCCAAAGTACTATGCACTATAATTTCTTTTACAAGCAGCCCCTTCCTCACATAATATCCTACCTCTGATAAAATACAGTAGTCATAATACTTGTACATATTGTTAAAACTGCTGTGCACAAACCTAAGATTTTAGAACTAGAGGAGACTGCATCACTGGAGAGAAACTGTGTCACCCATAGTGGGCCAAGGAAAGGAGGGCTGTAACGAAGGTATAAAATTCAACAATTTCTTGTCAATAGCACTTATAAAGCAAAAACGTCACGCTTAGTTAGGAAACAGCTCTTCTTGATAAGGAGCATAAATAAATAAATAAGGACTAAATGGAGCCAAAGCCTTCAACATCCCTCTCTTGAAAAAAAACCCCAGCAATAATAGGGTCTATGGAAGATTAAAAAGAACCAAGATGATATTTTTGTCTTTCTTTTGTCTTATTTTACTAGCTGCCAGGGCTAAATTACACCAACGTAATGTCATGTTATGATCCAAATTGAACACAAACCCCCTCTTCATTATAAAAATGAGGAAAAAAGAAAGAGGGATGCAATACAATCCAAGTTATACACCCTCATTCAAGAAAGAAGTAAAAATAGTTATAGCTTTTTCTGACATTGGACAAAACTTTTGGTACAGACAACAAAGTAATTAAATCTTCCTTACAGAAGTGAAAATGAAATTTCAGGAACATTTTTGTTTGTTAGTCATTTAAATTGAATTACACACGTGAAAACCAAGCAAGCAGTTGAATAGTTAAATAATAATTGCACACAAGATTTACACTAGGTGTAAGAACAGGAATCAGAAGTACAGAATAGATATCACTGGAATCTGAAAGATAAAAGCAACCTCTGATAGATTATGATTCATGAGTTGGATGGATTTACTTGGAATGACAGAAGCATGCAACATTTGATGGCAAGAAACAGGCATAATCAGAGCTGGCTTTTATCAGCTTTGGCTCGCCAGAACTTTGTGCCAGTACCTGTCACAGATCAGAAAGAATTTCTCTCTATTGCAACAAAATATTCAGTCAGAAAAGCATCTTCTCGCCTTCCAACTCCAGAACACTTAAGACTGGTGTAAAGAGAGAAGCTGACTTGGCACAGAAACATAGGAGCTGCCTCCACGACTCTGAACAATACCAATTCTAGCACAAGAAAGAGGTTCCACAACAACCTCTTCTTAGGTTTTTGGACATCAGCTAACTAGATATTCTTAGCTCTGTAAGAAAATCACTTTCACATCACACAAGAAAACTAAATGACACGAAGAGTACCAGAATTAAATACGCATTTAATTTGGAGAAAAGTTCTATTTGTTACTACCATTGTCAACTTCTCACTCCACAGAATTTTTTAGAATTCATTTTTATTGTTATTTATTATTATAACGACTCCTTAAAACTGTTTTAATTTTTTTCTGGTAACTCCACAAGGTTCAAAAGTTTTCTTTTGCAGAAATCCGTGGTAATGTGATACCTGTTATGACTGAATGGGATTCCTGGTAAAACATGCAGGTGGAGATTCATGTCCACTGGTGCAAAATATCAGAAGAAAGTACTTAGTACAAGACTGCAGGGCAGTGACACAGATAAACTTCAAAGCAAAGCACTGAGATCTCTTCTGCTTCCAGAGAAGACTTCTGATTCTCTTTGGAATTTGTTAGTCACCCTTGTGTTCAGCTGATTAAATTTGTTTGTAGATGTCCTGAAGATTATATTGACAGCTATTCCTGCTTACATCTTAAGTGGCAAGAAGTTGAAGAGTATGAGTTGACATGATATGACAAATGGAAAAACTAAATGCACTGTTGTGTAGCACTTACACTCATCTCCTGATCACCCCATGGCATTTTGACTGTGTTGGGACCAGAAGTCAAATGAATGGATGACATTTGGTTTTGCTAAAATAGCTGTGTAGTTGCTGATTTATAGCTAAATTCCTTCATAAGTACACAGATTAGCAGGGAAGGTGAAAGCTAGCTAGCCAGAAGATTTGTAGAGTTCTTGAGTCTCGCTGGTAATTTCATTGGAAAATAAATCATGTAAGCCATAAATTTAAAACAATTATGAAGAAAGAAAGCAAGCAGATGGAATAAAAGCCTGATTGAAAATGACCACACAGTGAATATGTCTGCAACTCTTACAAATTATACTATCTCTTTTAGGTATATCTGCAGATTTAAGACCTGATCTTACTTCTACTTCAGCATAAATCAGAAAAGTAGATCCACTGAAATCACTGAAGTTACACTGGGTTAAGGAAAAAATAAAATTTTCAGAGTAAAATCAAGCTAAGAATTGAAATGCTGATACTTACATAGTAAATAGCATGATCCACATCATAGGAATTTATTACAATTTTAGGTAGAAAAGGTTTAAACCTAGGTAGCTGCTTTTTTCTCCCATTAACTGTTTTTCTATTGCAAATGAAAGTAGACTTCCTGAAAATATATTAATTTATCTAAAAAATGTTATTTCTAGGCACATTAGTTTCTGAGAGAAAAATTTCAGGTATCAGAGATGACTGGGTTATGGAGCGGCTACCCAGGGAACAGATATCTACCCATGCTGAGTCCCCTAATAGTGACCACATTCATTATCCTCATTATAGGAAGGCGAAAGCTCCCAAATGTGCCACAACACCAAAATCTTTAAAAATAGAAACCATATAAAACCGTGAAATAGTGAAATAAAAATGAAAAGCAGGCATCAGCAGAGTAAAACACTTTCAGGAAGACAATTTAGAGAGGTTCTACATTAGAGATGCAGAGAAAATACATGCTATCATTAAAAATATAAATGAGAAACAAAAAATAACCTGGCCTATGTTAAATACTAAAGCAGAAAAAGCTATCAGAAGTGAAGATTGGGAGCTGCATCCAAACAAACAGAATGGAAAGAAGTATAAATGGCAGAAAGCTGAATACAGAGATGCCCTGTGACAGGCCAGGAGGGATTTGAAGGACTAACAGTAAGGACAGGTAACCTATTAATAAAACTTTTTTTCAAACATACCATTACCAGAAAGCCTGACAGAGAGTCAGATGGGACCAATAGGCAATCAAGGTATGAAAGGAATGTTCAAGAAGATGAGGCTATTGCTGGAAAGCTATATTAATTTATTGCATCAGTGTTCATTACAGAAGAGAATGAGGTCCTGATATCAGCCATTCCTTATGGGAGATAAGGCTGAGGAACTGGCTCAAATTCAAGTGTCAATAGAAAAGGCTTTAGAGCAAATTGACACACTGAGCAGTAAGAAATCTCCAGGAACAGATGGTATTCACTGAAGATTTATAACAGAGCCCAAATATAAAATCACTAAACTACTAACAGTGGTGTCTAACCTATTGCCAGAGGAACAGAAGGTGGGAAATGTGACACCAATCTTTATGAAGGACTCCAGAGAGATCTTGGATCTATAGACTGCAAGTCTGCTTTCTGGGCAAAATGGTAAAAGTGCAGTCTAGGATGAGATTAATAGACATCTGGACAAACAGTGTATTGCATAATGCACCATTCTGTTGAGAGAAGGTACTTCTTACAAATGTATTTGAATTTTTTAAAACTCTCAACAAGCATGTGGATTACAGTGATCCTAATGCTAAAGAGTACTTGGATTTTTAAAAGGCTTTTGATATATTCCCTCATTAAAGGTTTCTACAAAATAAATTGCCATGGGACTAACGGGAAGGTGTTGCCAGGGATTAGTAATGACTTAAAGGCAAATGACAAAGAATAGCTATAAGTGGTCAACTTTCTCAACCAACAAGTTCCCTCAATACCTGTAGTTGGATCTGTTTCATCATTCTCCTGTGCTGCTGGCAGAGAGACTTTCTGAGACGTAAGACAGCAGGGACTTCCAGAGCTCACTGGAAAGGACAGTGAAATAAAATGGCAAATAAAGTTCATTATCAGTAAGTGCAGGGTAATGCATTTGGAGTAAATCAGTCCTGATTACTAAAATAATGGGCTCTGAATGAACTATTTCTATCCTGGACAGAGAATCCATGGTTACTGGGGTTCACTCCATAAGACAATCTGCAAGTTGATGGCATAATTGGTGTCAAATACAGTGTTAGGTTTTCTTAGGAAAGGAACTGAGAGCAAAACAGAAAACAACTTAATAAAACTCATGTGTGTAACACATTTTATGCTGCATACAATTCCAGTTACCCTGTTTCAAAAACGTTTCAGTAGAACTAAACAGAGGTAAAGATGGCAATAATCTTGGCAAAAAAACTACAGCACAGGTTAAAAACATGATAGAGATTTATAAAGCAAAAAATTATTTCAGGAGTGTAGGTAGTGAATTGTTATTCACTGTTTTTCACCATGTTAAGAAATGGAGCACATTCAGATTGCAGCAGTTTTAAAGCAAACAAAAGAAAATGCTTTTATACATCATATAATTGTAGAACTCATTGCTTCAGGGTGGAGGCCAAAATTAAAATGAATTAAGAAAAGGATTAGATGAGTCCCTGGGGAAGAGGTTTGTTAATGAATTTAAACACAATTCTACAGATGTTGCCTCTGTTTCAGGAAATCCAAACAACGGACAAAAGCTGGAATAGAATAGAAGGGGAAAAGATGCCTCTACATACTTTGTTTCTTAAGTACCTTTCGTTGTCTTCTTTTGGAAACCTTCAAGTCACCAGGAAGGCAAGGTCTTCTATAGTTACAAATTAATCAGTAGTAATATACACTGTAAAGCTTTTTTGTTGTGTGTTGTTAGCAGGGTGACATTAATAGTGAGCTGAAATACATCTTTAAGTCATGAGTACTTGCTCTGCTGCTTTCAAAATGTAAATTTAGCCTGTGCCCAACTGAAGAAACTTCTAAACTTTTTTAACTTTTACTACTTGCTCTCATTTATGCAAAAATGTAGACCAGTAAGATCTCTTCTGCTCTCGGATTTGGTTTAGTAGATCCGGTCTTTGTTTCTACAGAAATGTTTAAAAGAAGAGAAACTATTGATGAGCACATTGTTTAAAAAGGTTTAAAAAGGCCTGAAACAGGTTGGAGGGGTAAATACATTGCAGGACCTGTATCTGTTCACAAACAGACATAGACAAAATGCACAGATAAAACCAGAGGTGCCAACACAACAGATAAGAGTGCCAATTAATTTATTGGAATTCCTCAAGTCTGAAAAAAAAGGACGAAGAAAATGTACCTTCTACACTTCCTAATAAGAACTTCTAATAAGCAAGAAATGAAGCTGACAAATCTGCTGTCTTATGTGAGTCATGTTTCCAAATTCAGACTTGAGAAATGAGAAAAACTCCTTAGTTTTCCACCATTTGTCTCAGAAGCGTGCAATTTTCCCCTCAGCCCAAAGCTCATCTTCTAATTAGACTGCCAGGAGATTTCCTCTGCAGCACCTCTTTTCTTGAGAGCTCCTGCCTAAGTTCTACCTCTGTAGGAGAATAAAAGATACGCTCCAGCCTTTCCTCTATCCATAGTGGAGATAAGAGGATATAAAGAGAATCTGTTAACTTCTGTGAAAAACCTGAGATGTTTTGGCGTGACACAGACACAAATGCAGGACTGCAAAGACAGCAAATTCCTCTAAGTGCGTATCATGGATACAACAACTAGTAGAAAGCCTGTTCGAGCAACATCTTCCTCAAACAGCTCCAGATCCTGTAGGGTTATGCTGGAAAAAAAGGCTTTCTACCTCTTCATGTAACTCATATGAAAGCTATTTACCCACTCATGGATCAAGTTCTTAATTTTAGGCAGACGCAACAGACCAGGTAAACTAAGCTTCTTCCCTGAATGAAATCTCACTCGCACAGCTGGGGTAAATTGTGCCACATGCACACAACCCCCATGTGCTCTCTAGTTAACGGCAGCTGTGCAGGGGGGATGGCTGCTGCACGGGGACTAAAAGGGACACAGCTGGCTGCACTCATCTCACTTCACACTACCCTATAAAAATAAAGTATTTCTATTCTAAAGGAGCCTTTTAGGCTGCCTCTAGAGTCTGCACACCCTCCACAGGGAGGTTCATCCTCTTTTCTCAGGTAGTATTTAGGATGGGATTAATTGGCCTGTTTTTCTCCATTGGGTATTAGAGGAAGTCTAGCTGAGGGTTTACACTGGGTGTGTTTTGCTTGATTAGGTGAGGAGAATCCTATCCACGATTTTTAAAAAACAAGCAGAACTTGTATCACGGAAATTGCTGTGTGAGTGGAGTAGATACAATTTGTACCTCAGACTTTGGCTTCCTCAGAAGATACTAAATAAAAGATAAACGGTGCTTCTTGAACAATACTTGTAACCTTATAGGGTAAATGTTAAATATAAACTGCGCATCCTCAATAAAGCCAGAGGTGAGGCTGCTATAACGAGCAATTCAATTCAGCACAGAGCCCAAAGGTAGCAATCACAATGCACTTCAATTCTTTAGTCTCGCTGCTATGTAACAGCATCAGTACCGAGTTGCCATCAGCATGTGAATGATGGTCTTCTCTCCTTATCTCTTCCTCCCCAAAACCCACGGTGACACATGAACTGTGGTATCTGCAGAAGTCACAGAGAAGCATCTGAAAGAATACCTGAACACTTTTATTTTATATTCTGCCTCACAAGGACTTTTCTGAAAGCTGAAATGTGTATAACAGATAGGAAATAAACTATGACATAATCTAGGGAATTAGTAGAACTCTAACAGCTGAGATAAATACAGGAGCTGCAGCTTGGTTTAATTTATGGGAGAGCAAAACCAGTCCCTGATACCACATCTTCCCTAAGCTTTGGTTTTCAGCGCCAATAAACTGTGAAAATTAGTGCAATGAAGTCCAATTTAAAAATAAACATTATTTTGCATTATTATGCAAAATATGCATAGTGGTGTTGCATAAATATAGCATCTACTATGAGATTTACACTTTGCAACTGTGCACTTGACAAATGTTTTTCATTCTTGCTTGCAATTGATACCCAAGTACGTTTTCTGAATGTATTTTTGTCTCACAGAAGCATAGTGCCATGTCCTATTATGTTCCACATGCAAGCAGTTAGGAGAATATATGCCAGCCACCAGCACTGTACAAGTCAAAAGTGATTTACCACAGATATATGTGCCTCTTGATGAATATTTCTAAGATTATACAGCTGTTGTTTATCAAGTATCATTTATAAAGCATTACATGACAGTAGGCTGTAAAGAATGCATGTGCAAGCTTGTAAAATGAAACATAATGCTTGGCAATTTAAAAAATATATTCATTGTAGATTTAATTGTTGAATAGTTATGTTGATTTATACCACACAAATGGGGACTTTATGATTCACAATGACTTAGCAGACAATGAACTTCATTGCACCACTAAAGTTGGTTTATGGGATTTAGTTGCAAAAAAGGTTAAGAGTGCTTGTAGGGACCAGTCCTGCATTCTCTGCACTGTTGAAACTCTGCACTGCTCTTGACTCCGGCTGTTTAAACAGAAATACCACTGTGATCAGTCCACCAGCCTGACTGAGTCTAAAAGTTCATGAGACGACTAGTTACAGATTAATTTGGGTAGTAACACCAGTCCTTTGTCCAATAGGTCATTAATGAAAGTTTCTTCAGAAAATTATCTGGTAGTTAAAAGTAAAATAGATTGACAACCAAACATTCTTCAGAAACTTATACTTTTAGATAAAAAAGATAATTTATCAGCAAAAAGTTCAATAGTTTGAGGGGATTAATGAAAGAAAAGATTGAATTTTTAATTTAGTAATTGTGATATATTTGTGCCTTGCATCTATTTTCCACTATAGCTGGACTCCCCAGAGAGACAGTAACTCCCAAAACTCCCATGCTACATCAAAGCGAGACACTGCTAATATCAAACCTGTGTACCATGAGAGAAGTAGTCCAGTGAGCTGACAGATCAGGGTCATTCAAGCTTAATGCTCATAAAGCCTTTGAGACAATATGGCATTACTTCAAATTTTTAAAAAAACTATTTTTAGATGGAGTATTTTTAATTTTTATGGTTTTTCATAAGCTGTCTAAATTTCTGAAGTAGTTCTGGTGAAATTGCACTCTTTGACCATCTTTGACACCTCTGTGGACAGTCCTCTGTGAGAAGCCTATAGTTATATGGATATGGAGAATGCCTTTCCTTCCTGTTCTGTGAAAGAAAACTTATTCTGTACCTTGCCTATTTGAATAGACAGAAAACTTCAATATCAAAAGTCTGTATTTTTCATAAATGATAAAGTCAGTAAATTAAAAGAAAATATTTCCTTAAAAAATTGAAGAGTAGGTCTGACAAGTGTAGTGAGCCAAAAATAATCCAATAATGTTGGATCCCAGGTGAATGTATAATTTGATGCAGTTCATCACAGTGCCTATTTTTATTTTTTTTCTCATAAGAAAGCGGTGAAAGAAAACCCTGTTGGTCTTCTGAATGCGTGAACAGTAACCTTGTAAAATGTGTGTAACTGCTTGCATACACAGAAAAGTAAATACGCGCAGCGTTCATGCATATGCTTTTGTCATGTGTTTGCACACCTGTGACTGTAGGAAGAAAATAAAGCTGTATTATTTCAGGCTCAATATTAATGCACGGTGTTTACTTACTCAATATGTGTAATACAAACTGAATCTAAAATACCACCGCAACAAGAGTGAAATTCTTGTAAAATACATGAGTAGGATTATTAGATCTTTCCAGCTTTGTCAGATGGTAACCTATTTGCGTTTGACTGTTTCTCTAAGCTATGAGGAATTTTCAATGTAGAATCAATGTCCGTGTAGCATGTATTTTGTTCTTTCTTTTGCTTGTTTATTTTGGAAGCTTGAATCTGTATTTTTGCTTAGACATTTGAAAATGTCAATGCCCTGCATTAACCCACAAACCAAAAACCAAATGCAACAGAAATTTCCTACAGATATGTTGGATGATGAATACTTGGCTTTGATCTCACAGGAACACTTGGAATACAAAAAATCAGAAGTACTGGAATTCAATTATTATGATAGTTCAATTAACCTCTATTGAACAGATGTAAAAATTATACCTAATTATACACATAGCTGACTTCAGACATGGACCTCTGCCCAACGAGGACTAATCAAAGATCACCAAATTCATTTCACTTCAGACCTTTGCTCTCAGAAATGAGTACTACAGTAAGTGATTTCACCATTAAATATCCCTCTAGCACCATAATCTTTCTAAAAGTCTGCTCAGTGCTTCATTTTATACTAAGAAACTTAATGTGATATTCCCAGGTGTTATCACAGAAATTCTAAAGAAAAGGTCACTGATAAAAAGGGGCATTTAAAGTGAGCTTTGCTGAATATTGCTGTAAGCCTACTTCACTTTGGCTCCACAGACATACATCAAAATGCATGAATTTGTACCTACATTTTAAATACATCCTTATTGTGGTCACTAGAAAGTGTTCTGAATTTATTCTTTTGCTTGAGGTCCAGTGCAAGACTTTATTCCGAAAACTAAAATGGAATATGTAGGATAAGATGTCCCTGTACAAAATGGTATTTTCTGTCCAACCATAAAGTAAATTTCTTTATTATACAGCAAGTTCCTTAACTGAAAACAGCCTTTTTTTCAGATAAATGATAGAAAGGTTTGTAATTAGTTATATAGATATTAACACAAATTCTACAGTACTGTGTTCTAGGAAAATGTTAGTTTCATTGTCTGGGCAACGTAATTTTTATTTTTCTCATATTTAAATTAAGTAAGAAAAAATGAGCACAAGGTTTAAAGGAAGTGTTTCATTCTCCCAAATACCTTCAGTTTACCACTATCTTACATGTATTATTTGTGCGCATAACTTTTCTCTTGCTAGCACCATTGTTCAGGGAGGAAAAGTATTTTCCATTCCTCCATGGCATTTATTTCTGTTTCTGTCTGTTGTTGAGATTGATTGCCCATGCCTTCCTGTTCTCTCCTTAGCTATTTTTATGAATACCTTTATTTTCTCACAGCAACTGGTTTCCAGAGGGAATCTGTGGGGTGGTACTCAGCAAGAATATCCCTGAATATTCACCACTGTCTTCCAAATAAGAAAAAAATTAACTGCTTTGTTGTAATTTCTTGGATCACTCTTGATTGGAAAACTGTCATATATCTAGACTCCTTATCAGGTGCTCACCCGCTCATCTAACTTTTCTTCCTAACATTCAGGTAGATGACCAGCATTGGCTGGACCATATTGCCTTGGAAATTACATTGGTGTGGAAGTTCTTCATTTTATTCTGGGCCTGTGCATCTTGGATTTCCAGTGGTTGTAAAATTCAGTTGCTGTTGACCATGGCTCTCCTACATTTAAGGATACTTTCTTTTTCTGGGTTCCTTTCACAATCTTTTCACAGAATTGCAGAATATCCTGAGTTAGAAGGGATCCACAAGAATCATCAAAGTCCAACTCCTGGCCCTGCACAGGGACAGCCCTAAGAGTCACCCCATGTGCCCAAGAGTGTTGTCCAAACATTTCTTGAACTCTGTCAGGTTTGATGCTGTGACTCCTTCCCTGGGGAGCCTGTTCCAGTGACCAACCACCCTCTGGATCAAGAACCTTTTTCTAATATCGAGCATAAATATGATTCTGCTTAGATAGGAAACCAACAAACAAGATGGGATGGAAGGAACTGAGAGTCAGATATTCTTCTGTGACAAGACTGTATATACACAGGGTCCCTTAGGTCCGAATACAGTATATTGTTCCTTAGAGCTGCCAGCACATTACTGGTAAACGGATCTAGTTCCACTGGGAAAATTAGTTCATTTTGAGAAGACAAAGTATTTGTCTTGAGCTAGAGAAAGGAAAATCTAGGTGCTCTAACTAAATTTATACCATTGGTGTAGACCTATGGGTAAATGCATATTCTTCAATAGTTCATATAAAAAGAGAAATATCTTTCAGTATTTTGTGCTGTGCAGTCGTGATTTTAATGAGATAGTGTTGACTATACTGTATTATTTTTTAATTGTGTTTACACTGAACACCTCACCCATGTTTACTGCAGGTTAATAATCTTGCAGAAAGCCAAGCAATTTCGGTTTTTGAACACAGGGAAGTATTTAATGTAATTATAGTTCCTTTTTAAACAGCTAACAGCTTGGAAACATGGGAAAATTGTAGAGTGGATAAGTACTTATAAGTACTGCTGCTATGATTGTTTTTCCCATAATGTATCTCTTTTAAATAACGAAACTTCGTTATTGGCGTGATAATCTAGTAAGACATTAAACTTCAAGCCTGTTAACAGGGAGGATATTGTCTCATATACAAATTACAGTTTAAGCACTGCATTTCGTAATTTACAATTATTGTCTTCTTTTGTCTACAAGCAATTACATTTACAGTAAGCAGGTTGTAACAACAGTACTAAGACAGACTTGCTTCCTTTAAACTTGTGTCCTACATCTTCTCCAAAATCACCTCTGCTAGCTGGCTTTCCTGTTTCATAAATCCCTCTGCTGCTGTACCTGTAGTTGGCTCTCCCTTATCTTTCTGTCCTTATTCTTTTCAGATCATTAACTCACCTCCTGCAAAACCTCCCTGATGTATCCACCAGACCATCAGCTCCCTCCTGTGTCCCCCTTCTATACTTCATTTTTGCCTTCAGGTGAAGAAAAGTCTGCAAGGACTGGCTGGTAGTTACTAAGTGGTAAGTCAGGTTGTGGGCCTGTGTGCTACCAAGCACCAAATCCCACATGAACATACTTTCCTTCTCTTATTAGCAGCAACAGCAAAGTCTCTGTCCTCCACCCAGTCATGAAATTCACAGAACTTGTAAAACTTACATCTTCGAGACTTTTGACAAATTAAATTTGTCAAAATTAAATAGATAGCCACTGGATTAAAAAGTTAATGTGTGAGGAGCACTGGCAAAAAGCATAGTGCAGCCGTGCCAGGTTTATGTGTGAAGAAAACTGAACTGAATTTGACTTACATAGATGTAAATTGAAACGTGAAACTTGAATGGGAGGAGGAGTTCTTTTTAGTTCTTTGTTTTTTTAGATGCAATGAAATCTTAAATATCCAGTGTGGTCAAGAACTATTTCCCAAAAGACTCATGACTATTGCCTGCCTGCCTCCCTGCCTGGAAATTTAGGATACAATCTGAAATCTTACTCTTGTTTTTCTCAGCACATCACTTGTAAGAAATCCCAAAGATATTTTCACTGGTGTAGAATAAAACCAAATGGGGAAGGCAATGCTATTGAATGAAAAATGCAGCAATTTTCATTATCTGTGGATGCAAAAATGCAAGACAGTGGAGTTGACTTGAAAGCCTACACTCAGGAAGGAATTTGGTCATCTGAGTGGTCAGAGAATTTTGTGGCTGCTTAGACTTAAAACACACTGTGGCAAGGCAGAGAAATTGCTGGTTGCACAGTCCAGAATTTTCAAACATAAAAGGATAAATATTCAAATAATGTGTCTGTCTCCATTATTTTGTTTGAGTCTTCCTAAAAATACATACGCTCTCTCACTCTCACACACAAATATGCTCTATCATCAGACACATCGGTTACTATTGCAGCTGGACTTTTTGAGGACAAACATGTATCATAAAACCATTTTTATGTGTGGCACTTTTACTAGCATAGTCTCAGCAGAGGCCCGGGATTGAATAAGCATGAAAATTGAAGTGCCTTTGTATTCAAAATGGTGCTCACTCATCCTTGGTCAGAGTTGAAGGAAGGCAAACACACAGGAGCATGCACTGATGGTAGTACTGTAACTACCTATAGACAAATCCAGGCTTTTTGTTTTCGATATTTGCCATCCAGCAGAGTCCAACAAAAGCAAAATGTCATCATGGTGTGTCATTTGTGCTGTCACTGTAAGACTTCAAAGTATTGCACTATTTCCTCATGTCTTACTGTAACACAACCCTCATCCTGCGTAATCTGTGTCGCATATTGCAAAATCTGACGTACCATCAACCTGGCACTCTGGGAGCAACCAAGACATATTTAACTGGAATAGAAAATAACCTTCAATACAACATGAGAACAATGGAAATCTTCCACGATATATTATAAACAAGAATAATGAGTAACAAATTCCTGTAAAATATTCTAAGGCCAAAGACCATCAGGTCAGGACCCTTCTGTGCTATGGGCTGTAAATGACTCTTCTTCCCCTAAAGACTTAAGTTGATGAACCAGTCAGATGAGGGAAAAGGAGAAGGACATAATGCCACAGAAGGAGGCAGATTAATGGGAGATAGTAATGCAATGTCCAACATAAATAGTTCTTACTGAAATTATTATTTTTTTGCATTTGAAAGCCAAGCATTAATAATTCATTCTTGTGCTTGGACCTTGTCAGATAGACAAGTTTCACACTCACCTTGTAAGCATACTGAGATAAAAAAAGTAATTCCTTAACTAAAAAACAATCTCGTGTATTATTAGTTATTCCAAGAAGCATATTCTATGTTTGCAAAAACTGATGACATTTTAAACTAACCTTCACCAAGACCATAGATGCCAAAGATGCCTTCTTACAACTGGCCATAGGGAAGGCTGGTCTGAATATGCTGTACATTCCTGTTTTGTTTTGGTTTTTTACTTAAATTAAAATTATTCCTTGATGATTGTATTATTGCATTCAGCTTATGCAGGTTTTTTTCTGCAGAAGAGATATTGATTTTTGTGTTAATCAACGGAAAGCCCAGGCAATGCCACAGAGCAAAACAATAACAAGCAGTAAAAGAACAGAACAGAATAATGTTCATTTAAAATGGAAATGTAAGTTAAGCAGGGCGATGACAAAATCTAGCAGTCAACCAGATGTTGGGGTTAAAATGACAGCATGCCTGATGATGAAAGTTATCCGCAACGGAAGAGGGAGCTCTCACTGCACTGGCCCTGCCAGACGGCAGAGGTGGGGTGCCTCTTCCAGCTGAGCCTGTGGAGCTGGTGGTGCCCGTTCCTTCCCCCTTTATTTTCATTTCTGAATAGGATTCAATGCAATTTTCATATTAGTCCTTATAGAAAGCTATAGCAGAACGCTTCACAGTAAATTACAGTCAGATACGAGCAATGGATGAAACTCAGTAATGCTTACCAAGTCTAGTGGTCAGAGGGATATTTTCCTGAGTTAGGAAGGAACATATTATCCCCATAGCAATAAGTCTGTTTCTTCCTGTATATGCACAAAACCCAAACACACTGGGAAAAGTACTACAGCATAAATAATAACAAATATCAACTGTTTATGAAAACTGAAAATGCAGACTGAAGGCTGAACTCACTGAATTTAATTAGAAGGCTCTGACCTCATTGGGCTGAAGGAAACAGTGACAGCATGAATTTGCAAACCTTCTCAGAGTTGCTGTTACCTCTATACATCACCCTTTCTTGTTTAATAAGCTGTTCCATGTGACTAACAAAGTAGTCAAAGGTTAACATAGATAAATAGCTGTGTTTTATCCTCCACAGATAAACAATTATGCCTAAGGTCTCAATTACAAACTTACTAGTGGTATTCTTGTTTGTTTGCTAACTTGTTTGTGTTGTTTTGGAGCTAATTATTTCCAGATAAGCAGAAAAGAATGAAATACTTAAGATTCAATATGACCCTCTGAAAAAAAGGCCAGAATGCATCTAGATATTTTGTGTAAAAATTGACTCCAGGTTAGAGACTCTAAAGTCTTCCTGTGATGTAGGTGTTGAGTGACAATATGAGATGCCCTAGGTTATCTTTCCTAATCCTCAGATACCTCTCCAGAAGGAAACCAGAATCCTATGTTTCGGTCCATGAATCATGCCGTGTGGCTCAGCAGAGTCTGCAGGACTGCTTACAAACCTGGAGCAGATCCTGTGACGAATGAACAACTTACAGCAGCAATGGACCTGAGGTATCTTTGCCCCTCGAGTACCTGTTGATCTTTCCTTTGGCCACGCTACCCACTTGCAACATGTCCAAGATAACACTGGAAAACAATAGAATGTGGGTTCAATTGCCACTCTTGATTCCCTGTTACAGGAAATATTTGTTGCTGACATGTAAGGTCCTGGGGGAGGTAGGTGCAATACATACATCCATGCAGCAATCCATAATAAAGCAACTCAAGAAGCAACTGTTAAAATAAATCACCTAAACGTACTCTTCCATACTGTACTCCACACTATTTACTTAGGAGTTAGACTATAGGAATGTCATTTCAGAAGTAATTGTAGGACTGAACATCTGCCCTAGAGGCTGAATTCAGAAAGTAGAGCCAGGAAGAAGTATGTTAAGACACTGCAAACAAGAACTTCTACATGTGCCGGTAGAAATTAATATTATTATTATAACATATGTATTTTTATATATATATACATACATTTTAAAATTACATATTTATTGAGACACATATATCCCCATGAATGCTTGCAGTGATTAATACAGCTTTTTATCTCTTGAACTTTACAAGAATTCTAACCAGCAACACAAATTTAAATACTGTAAAAGCTCCTAGAAAACTAGGAAACTCACCATCTACCAAGATTATGAACGTTGCAGTTATTCTCAGTGTACTGAGACTACAATTGTAGTACAGTGTACTGTACTACAATTATAGAGCAATAGAGAGTACGTAACTTATGGGCCAGGCCCAGTGGTTGGGCATGTGCTGTGCTAAAACTTCAATCTTTTTAAGTTCTCCTCTAGATTCAGTCTTCCACTATTTGATTGCAACATTGTAACTATTATTATTGGCCTTCCTTTTTTTTTTTNTTTTTTTTTTTTTTTTTTTTTTTTTTTTTTTTTAAATCCTGTGTTTGGCTTGCATTTGACTCGTACATTGGTCTGTTTTTTGAAATATTACCCCAGGTCCCTGACATAAAAGTCTTTTGCATCTGGCACCCGTGAAGATGCAGAAGTATTTGCCAGTTTTTGATAAATAGGAAAGTATCTCAGGAAGCATGAATCCAAAAATAATTTTATCAGAACAGTATTGGATTGTTGAGGGCTGAGTGGTATTACTTAAAAAGATGACACAGGGACCTTTGTAACACAGATTTGTTGTTCTTCTCTGATCAGAACTCTAAGCTTGGATCACTGACGTGATTTACAGAGTACATCCCTTCCATTACTTGCAGAACAGACACTAGCTCATACTTGTCTGAAGATGTCTAAAGCTTTGACTTATAGCAGCCATTCGGATTCCTCTGCCGGAACATGCAGCCCACAGGACCAAACTGTGATGCGATGTTTCAGCAGCATACGTGCAACTGTCCCCGTTCTTTCATCCCTTGGTGGCTGGGTTCCAAATCCTCTCAAGAAGCTCATTTTGCTGTTACATACTATCAGCAAATCTCACTTCTACCCATTATTTCTGGCAACATCTTTCTGGTGGTGCTTTGTAAAGTAGCAGGCAGGGTAATCCATGTACTCTGTGAATTCCGTATGGACCACGATGAGCCTTAAGGACCTTTGCAAGACTGAAGTACTTCACTTCTACAGTCAAATATTTGGGTTCACTGTTAATTTCAGACCCTCAAATAACACCGATCTTCTACTAGATGCCTAATTTCCCTCAAGAGAAGATCTAGCAGAAATCTTGGAGGGATTACACATTATCGTAAGTGTATGGGACAAATCCAGAAATACAAACACAGCTTGATTTAGACTTCTGTCTTTCCATAACTTACATTTTTGTTCTTTCTCCATCCAAGTTGAGTCTCTCTTTATTATCTAAGTTCACTAAGTATTTTAGCCTTTTTATTTACACCTGTATTTGTAACAGTTTTCCTGCCCTATATTTTTTCCCTGTGATAAGGGTTCCAGCTCATTGTCACTGATTATATGCCAAGGTGACATGATTTCTTACAAATTGACATTGCTTTATGCAATTTTACATCCTAACCCCTTAGAGACCTTTACAGTCTTTTTTACTCCCACCAAATGCTCTCCCATGTTCTTCATACTGTCTTATCACTACACTTGCAACCTGATACTCCCCGCCAATCCATCTCGGGGACAATCTCGAGGAGCTGTTCTTTAAACACAATGCACCAAATTATCTCTCCCAATCTTCTCATTACCATTGAAGAGAACTCTCAGCTAACAAATGGGTTAGCTGTTCTAACGCCTTTCCTCTTTGTCTTTTATGCATGCCCCTGTTAAGTCATTACCGAGCTCAGTAAAGGAGGTTTTACAGTATCAGTTATACTGGTTGGATTTTTCATTAGCTTTATATTTTACTTCCTTTATCAAGCATTCAGAAATCATGGCACCCATGTGTTGCTTAGTTCAATTCCCAAGGAGATAATAGAAGACCAGATGATACACAGAAGCCTAAAGGAGTCCCAGCTGAGTATTTGTAGCTGCAGATGCTCCTATAATCTCAGCTGCCACCATCAGTTATTATTGCATGATGGTCTGAGTACACCACAGCTTTATTTTTCATCTCTAAAGGTAAAATATCATCTCTGTTACCTAGTAAGCATGGGAGACACAAAATTAATGCTCTAAATTCTGTGCACAGACTCTATGTTCCTTCTCACCAGCATCTTGTCCCAATCAACAACCTATGAGTATTGCTAGGGACTGAGTTGTTATTATTATTAACACCTTGGGATTTTTATCATGTCCTTAGGTAAGTGCTGGCTGTTGCAACAAATGTTCATGTAAGTATGCACCAAGCTTAGTGGGATTCCGGATTTCTTGTCTGCTGGCTGATGCTTCAAATCCTGCAGGAGATTTTTTCTTCCTTTCAGTAAAGGAAGCTTTTCATTAAGGAAAGCAATTTTAGATTCCAAGTCTTGAATATTTTGCAGTTTTATATGAGCTGATGTCTCCAGACTATATGAAAACAGATATCTGGGAGGCTCTTTATGTCAGCTTGTTTTAATAGCTGCTGATGCTGACCCTAGTGGATCAGCACATCCTTATGCCTACACAATTCTGTTTCAGATAGACATCTTTGCCTCCATATAGCCAACGAATATTATCCAGCTTGGGATCCACCTGGGAATCAGAGTCTCTCACCAAACCTCTTAAGGCCATGACAAGTAATTCAGATCACTCCTCTAGTTTTTCACTCAGTTAATTAACAGTCTCTCCAAACATGTGTCTATATGTGAGGCTGGCAATTAACAGCTGCTACTTTTAATAAGACCCTAATTTCTGCTTTCACATTTGTAAATATACAAATACATCTGCTGTAGTCTTATCCATCATGCTATTGACCTTCTCCAACAGATTGTGAAATTCTCTGTGTTAAACTGTTCTTTGACCTTATTTTCATGAAGGATTTGCTCATTTTTTGCGTAATTTCCTCTTCTGAATTCGTATTCGGTACAGAAGTTGTCAAGGGATCTCCTGAGCAAAAAGTAGGGAAATTGATTATAGACTCCTTAATGTACACAAGTACAAATTTTCCTTCCTATAGTACAAATTCTACTTCCTACAGAAGTTTTCAAAGGAGTATCTGGTCACAGGATAGTCTTTGCTGTCTAGGAAATATTGCTTTGGTCCAGAGCATTTTGAAACATTTTGTTTTGAGGATTTGTTTCCTTTTTTTGTTTGTTTTTAATCCCAGGTGGCTTTTCTAAAAATAATTCTGAGCCATAGGCCTGGGAATTGGCAAGTAGTAAAAAAAAATTTTAAATAGAATTTGACCAGAAAATCCACTTTGAGCACTCTACCCTCTCTCTATTTTCTTTCTTCTTTACAGTCTAAAGGAAGAGTCTGACTGATCTGTCATGAACTGTAGGGAAAACAGGAGAATCTTGAATAGAATTTATATAAAGTATTCAATTCCATCCTATGACAACTTAAGAGGCATAGTCATTTCACTTGAAGATGGGAGACAGGTATGAAAGGATTATCCAGAGTTCTTTCGACGATTTAAGAAAGGCTGCCCTACTTAACAGGATAGTTAGCTTTTCTGCTGCTTGAACTCAGGGATACAAAAGAAACAGTACCCGAGGAAGCCTTAGGAAGCAAGGAATTATGAGGAGTTCCAGTGGACAGCAGCTAAGAAATCAATAAAATATTCCAGAAGTTCCTCCAAGCTATGACAAGAAGGAAACTTCTGAGGAAGAAAACCAAGGAACTAATGTTAAATATCTGACAGAAGCCCAAAAGACAGCAGCATTGACTTCAGACTCTTCTGATCTCTCTACCTGACTTCTTGATGGAAGGGAGAAAATCGGGAGTGCTTTCTCTGGGACCACTAGGGAAAGAGTTATACTTGGAGGTACTGAATTAGGCACTGCTGCCATACTTGCCCAACTAGTACTTAGCAGCAGAGTTGCTACAACTCCTATCGGTTCATAGCATGGGGCAAACCAAGTCACTGTGCAGTGAGCGGGTGATGGTGGTCACCCCACAGCATTCCTGATACCATCTCACTATGGGCTTGCAGGACCTCTGCCTCCAGATCTTGATTTCCTTTCTTAGCTCCAAGTGACCACCAGGAAAAAAGTCTCCGAGGATTCCCTGGGTCTAGTGTGCAGGGTAAGTGCTGAATCCCAAGCTGCCCTGTGATTAATGGAAGGGCTGACCTCCTGACCTTCAGAAAGGCTTTTAGGAGAGGGTGACCTGCAGAAGGCAGCGTAGATGGCCCAGCTTTGTCAAAGGCTCTGTACCCCAGCACTGAAATAAGCAATGTGGGAAAGGTGGCTTTAGGCGTTTTAAATAAGGCAAGGGAACAGTACTGAAGCTTTGAAAACTGATCAAGCAAGTAGAACGCAGAGCTGAGTCACTCTGTATTTGTCTCTCTGTGTGCATGTGTACATATATAGATACATATTTTTGTAAGCGTGTGCGTGTGTTTGAGTGAGGATATGAAAAAAAGAGGCATTCAGTTCCAAAAGCCACTGCAATAACAAATCGCGAGCTGAAGCTGTCACATCATATGAAACAGATCCAAAGAACACGTGAAGATGCAGTCTCAGATATTTTAAAACTTCTCTTCAGTGTTTTGCTCACATTTGGTAACATTTAAATCTGATATCCTTTATGGCTTTTTTTTTTTCTTCCTGAAACCAACATTACCCTTTTGAAGCAATGTTTGATGAAAATGCAAAAATTCTTGGCTAGCAAAAGATTTTTTTTTTTTGTCTCCCAAAGTCATATCATGCAGATTCATGCAGTGAAAAAACCCGCTGATGTTCTTATGAATAAAAGAAGGATTAGGAAGATTAAAACGCACACCACCAGACTCGTTGAAAAAAGGCTCAAGTATATGATATAGCCTTCTGCACAGCTTTGCCTTGAGGATCACAGCTGAAACTGTTCTTGCTTTTGCTTTCGGGTAGTTCAGAGAGATGCCGGGTCCGGATCCCCCATATTGAGCTTTTCATAAAAGTTGCTGTAAAAAGGACATTGCAAAGAGAATGCTGCTGAGTGAATGATCAAATTTTATTTTATTTATTTATTTTTGTTATTACAGCCAGATGTTGCCTCAGGAAGTTGAAACAAGGAGTCAGGAACCGACAGTTTAATAATTAAATTGGGAAAGTTGGCAGGCCTCCTGCTACTTCCTCTAATACATAGCATCTTTGAATGAAAGTGTGCAGTATCCCAGTGGCACTCCTTCCGAACTGGCTCATCCATTACTGGGTAATGATTTTCCGTCAAGGCAACAGCAATGCACAGGGCCTATTACACCAGCTACATAAAGTTAAAAAGACATTATGAATAAAGCTTTCACCGTGGCTTTTACCAACATTTCTACACAAGAGTGCCTAACGCTGACATGTGTTTATTAACACTTAATAATGTTTACATAATTCTTCCTCGCGCTCATTACAGCTGTCAAAAATCTGAATAGAGGGTGTTTTTGCCTGTTTTAGCTCTTGAAGACTTTGCAGTCTCTAAGCTGAGATGAACGGCAGCTGAGAGAATGATGAAGGCCCAGTCAGTTCCTGTCCTGCTGGGATGGAAGGCTTGGAGCCCGTTGTCCACCTTTTCTCCCTCTTTCGGGACTTCTTCCCTAGCAGGAATTCTTGACATTTCCCACTGCATGCTCCGCTGCCCGTCAGGCCCACACACCTGCAGAAGGCACGGAGAGTCACTGCAGCCGTCAAGGCAGGAGGAAGCACATCGGCACTGAAGGTGAGACAAGCGGGGGCCGGGCTGAGAGTCTGGTGGAAGAAAAACTTTATCCAGAGGCTGCGGGCAGAGCAGTCAAAACGCAGAGCACTCGTGGGGTGAGGGGTCGGGGGTAAGCCCGTCCCGTGCCCCGGTCCCTCTCGCCGGGCGGAAAGAGGGACGGGCATACAGCTGCTCCGACCTGGCGGGACCGTGCTCCATCTGGAAAGCTCCTGACAACGTCCGGAGACCAAGGGGGCGAGCCTGGGGGAACCTCCGTGCCCTGTCCCGCCCCGCACCTTCCCCCCCATCGCAGATCTCCGCGGAGCTCCCGAGCGGGAAACGTGCCTGAGGGACCCCCGCTCCCGCCTCCCGGCCCGCGCGAGCGGGCAGCGCCCCGCGGCCCCCGGGCCCCGCGCGCGGCAAGGGGGCGCACGAGCCCCCGCG